>JALPQI010005200.1:0-52065 GCA_025490895.1 Thaumatotibia leucotreta | reverse complement strand
CTGACGTTTGACAGTTGTCACTTCACTTCAGTATTACCAGATACTGAAATGCAAAAAGCGAGACCACTAAAGAAAATCGAAATTTTAAAGAAAAAAGTTGAATTTAATACCAGTGACGCGCCTGTTTTAGAGCTCAATCTTCAGTTTGACGACCGTGTATTAGTCGTAATCCATTACAAAACTAAAAAACTTCAAAATAAAATAGAATTTAAATATTTTAGGTCCAGCACCTATGAATAGTATGAATCTGACAGCTGTGTCGACCAGGCGCTTTCTCTAGTGCCGCTGGTGGCAGAAAAAATGTCGAAAACCCTCATTGTAATATTTTTAACAAAAAAAACAATTGATGGTTTTTAGGAGTAAAGGAAACCATGAGAAACGGTATAAACGAAGATCACATATTTTTTGTGACACGCTTGAAGACAATATATGAATAGAAAGCGTCTATTAATTTCTTCTTTTCTATTTTATAAACAAGTTAGTTCGGTTTACGAAGAAGGTTCCAACGATAATGTTTTTAAGTCCTACTAATTGTCTTGTCATGTTTTTATTTATTTATTTAAGTAAATCTACTAACAATGACACTTTTTCTTACAAGTATCATTAAACCTAGGTATGTGATTTGTCTTGATACCCTAGCTATTCCGCTTAAACATAGACATATAATAATCTACATAAGCTTTTACAACATAAAGAGTAAAGCACAAACTTTGTTAGAATTAATTAATAAATTATCAATATAGACAAATATCTAAGTGTATACCTATTTAAAAATTATAAAAATAACTTAAATCTGCTGCATTCGGCGCTGACATATATTATATATGATAAGGATAAAGTTTTTCTTATTCTATTATTAACCTGCTGGTAGGGTCACGTGCCACGTTAGCGGAATCGGTCTGGGTCGCGTTTTATAAAGTTACAATTTACAATTTCGCTGTTTGCCTCTCTTTCTAGCCAATATGTGCGTGCGTTAGAGAGGCAAACAGCGAAATTGTAAATTGTAACTTTATAAAACGCGACCCTGCTCTCACCCAGAACAGGATGCCCGAATTAAAAACCTGTAAATACTATTTTGAAAACCTTCACGTTTAGTCACGGCACTTTAAACTCTCTGCATCATTATATATTCAGTGTCAAATTTCCATAATTTTAAAAATGCGGATCCGCGCTCCAATACAGCGGATTGCGGTTCCATAGAGGAAAATGTTAAGAAAATGCGGAATGCGCAGCATCTGGCAACACTGCTTCACTTTGTTAAAATAGTGGTTTGGTACACGTTTGGTAGCATGAATGTAGGATTAATATGGATTTGACAACGTTATAATAATAGCAAGAACGAGGGGCCGCACATAGTGTGCCACTAAGAGGGATAGACATAGTCACTTACTACTAAGAAGAAAGTGCCACACAGGCACTTAGTGACGTATTCAACGCATTTGTCTGGCACTTACATTTAGCATCTAATGCACACACACACAAAAAATAGTGGCACAGTGATAAGGACGGACGATTATCGTTCCTTTTCACTTCCACTAGTAAAAAGTTTCATAAGACCATCCCTTTCGTTCTTGCTATTATTATAACGTTGTCAAATCCATATTAATCCTACATTCATGGTTGAATACGTCACTAAGTGCCTGTGTGGCACTTTCTTCTTAGTAGTAAGTGACTATGTCTATCCCTCTTAGTGGCACACTATGTGCGGCATAGACATATAAATTGATAGACCGAGTCTATATTATCTGTGGGTGACGCCGGCAATGCCTGTCAACGATGTTTGTTTGGGTATACTAGTGCACCTAAACCGCAAATAGTAAAAGTGATTAAAATAAAGCTTTTCATGTATATTTCTGTTCGATAAGTGCACGGAATGGGATAAAAGTGATGACTTGTGTGGTTCCAGGGTGTAAAAACCGCCAGGGTTACCTGAATGAACAAAATAAAGACATTACGTTTCACCGGTAATTTAGTTTTGACTTGAATTTTAAGATTTCGAACCTTATTAAGGTAAAAGTAACTGAAAATCTTATTCAATATTTGTTGCCGGATACATGTGTGTAGTTTTGTGAATTAACCATTCGTATTTGCATTCATAATGTAATTATAAATAGTGGGATTCAAATATTTGTATCTCATAGTGTTGCACTTAAGAGACCGATTGTGATATCGATAAATGTATTGATAGCCAACTCAGAAAATGAATCGATGTTTTTAATTTCGAACAGGTTTCCACAGGACATTGAACAAAGGCTATTATGGGTCAAAGATATCAAAAAAGCAGATGACTGGTGCCCTAAAAGTATTCAAAAATATGCTCCGCACATTTTAAGCTGTTGTTTCAGGCAAGGGTACGCGCATAAATGATTACATTCTGACGTAGTACCCACCATATTTGGTAATCATCCAATGTCATGTCAACCAGAAAGTAAATTAAGTTTAGTTTAATAATGACACTCATGTGATACTTGTGTCGACTGATTAATTATAAAGAAGCCATCATACTAAAATTGTTAGGTATACTTAAAGGGATGATAAGTTCCATAAAACATGTTATAATGAGGATTTTCTGAAATGCCGTTCACCAGGGCGGCAGCACTGAGGCGTCAGGTCCAGAAACTTGTCTAAATTCTCAGAGCGCCTATAGTTTCGTGTTTAAATGATTTGTACGTGTTAATAAAATTATGTAAAAAAATAAAATGACCTTCTAGTTAGTTTTTCTTTGAGAGATAATTGTGTTTCTTAGCGGGACCTTACCGCTACGTTTTAGACAGAACACTTCTTATGACATTTTAATTAAAGAAAATATTTCAATAATTTTGTGTTTTTATTTTTATCCTAAAAAATAGATTTAGAAATCATGACATATCAAGGATCGCAGAAGATCGTGATTCTGAGTAAGAAATAAGGTTTATTCCTACTGTATTCGCTACCTAATTTGGTAAAAATATTATTATTGCCGATAAAAGCATACGATGAAGACTGGACAACACTAATAGTAATGACATTTTATCTAGTCAGGTTGGTAACATTGTTCAAGAAAATGGAGTCGTTGATATAATTGAAGACCAAGGAGAGCTACCTTATTTGTCTCTTTTTCCTTATGGAATACATCTTGAGATGGTAAAGGATGACAATAGTTTGTTCAGGTATGTCTTAATACACGGAATCTTCCCTATATTTAATCTGTGATGTGCGGCCCCTCGTTTGGTAGGAGTTTGGTACTGTCGAAAATGACAGCGTAGACAAAGAAAATAAATGTTCAAGTCGCAGATAAAAACGGGGTGCTACTGTATAAATAAAAGATCCTTTATTAAACTATGCTTAAATCTGTATTGTATTATTATTGATTATTATATTACTTGGTCGCTAGTTGGCCGCTGCGACCCGCGAACTAGGAAATCCGCAATTTTCGAGGATTTTTGTCTGTCCTTCGTGGAGCGATAGAGAAAATTCCTTCGAAGTTCTGGGTTATATTATAGCCCAAGGCCAACACAAACAATGCCCCTCATATGTGGTCTGTCAAAAATATACCTCTGTTAAATATGCCCTGAAAATAAAATTGAAATTTCAAATTACATTGGCCACAGATATCCTTTCAGGTCGTCTCCACAGTTGAGGAGTTATGCAATGCTGAAAAGTCGTTGTTTGTGCACGTGCTAATATTGAAACTTGAGTTGAGTAAACGAACGATTTTAAGTTACAACCATAAGCGAATAAGTCCTAAAATAGAATCCTGAGCATATCGAGGATTCTAGGCATGAGACGCAAAACAACTTTGTAATCTAGCTATACTCCTTCTAAAAATCCCTGTCTGTAAAGAAATGTGAAGTCGCGGTGAAGGTCGCGGGAGTCCGTTGGATGCGGGTGGCGCAGGACCGGTCATTGTGGCAATCTTTGGGGGAGGCCTATGTTCAGCAGTGGACGTCTTTCGGCTGATATGATGATGATGAAAGAAATGCGGCATATTCGAATGTTCTACGGGCAGACTATAACGCTTCACGCCTACATTTTTAGAATTTGTTAGTTTGTGAATTTTTACATAAACACAAAAATGTTCACCTCAAGAAATACATTCGTTCTAAAAAAATGCAAATATCCAAATGAATTTTATTAAATCGCTAGTAAACGATGGCCTTGAGCTTTCTCTTTATTCGTGTAAATCTATGTGCTAAGTTATAATATAACATAACACAATATAACAGTCTAATTTATCCATAGGTACGGTCGAGGAATTTAATTTCCTACCCATTTCGTACCTTGTCATAGTAGCTATAATATGACAGTCCTAGCAGCTTTCTTATTGATTGTCACTGTGACAAGGTACTAAATTAAATTCCTCGACTGTACGAAGCAAAATTTTATTTTATTTTATTTTATTTTATTCGGAAAACCAACAGCTACAATTACTAAGACTAGGTTTTACAAATTAATTATCTAACAAGCCAATTAAAGGTTTCCACAGATATGGTACATAGATAAACACAGCAGACAAAGCATAAAAGCATATAACCACACAAACTTAACATGCAGCGGCAAGACATATTACAGTGAGAAAAGAAAAGTAACTTATTATAAAACACCACAAGCCTCGTGCATTAATTTTCTCGCGAGATGGCTTATCCTTTGAAAAACAAGAAGGCATGAAATGAAAAGAGTTTTATTTACTATAAATATTTTATTACAAATAATAATTTAGAAGAGAACATAAACAGAGACACACTCCAATTAAAATAAAAAAAAGATAGGTCTTGTGATATTTATCAATCAGTGAGCAACGTAATGTTTACAAGTAGGCACTTTTTTTGGGTAAATTGAGCATTCGTCCGTCAGGGGCCTTATCACACTTTGCGATTTACAAGCGAAGCGTACGCAATTCGCCGCGATGGCGTCGTCGCGTTTACGCCGCGACCGCGTGACGAATACGCCGCGAATGCGCAGCGAATTTGCCGCTTCTAGAGTTGGAATTTATTATGTAATAATACATCTTATAAGTGACTGTCCAAGACTCAGATTACTCTCAGCGGTTTACTGACGGCTGCGCAGCGTATTCGTTACGCGTTCGCGGCAATATCGCGACGCACTCGCGGCGAATCGGTTACGGACACGCGACGAACACGACGCGCGTACGCTTCGCTTTCAAATCGCAAGTGTGATAAGGCCCTTACGTCATCATGAAATTTCGAACACGTATTTAGTTCAAAACGTTTCTAGTGTAACGAAATACAGGGTGCTCGTGAGCTCCACGGAAAGAACATGTCTAGTCAATTCAAATTACAGAAGGAAAAACCACCTTACGCTTAACAGAATAAGGTGTGAATTTGTCCTGATTTTTTTAAGAACTGGACATGTTTTTTCCGTGAACTCTTCATATTATCTTATAATGACATAAAAAAACGTTAAAACGAACTAAAAACGAGTAGTACATTATACTGCCGTTTACAAGCAAAAAATTAAATTTAATGTCATGTTGTAATAACTTTGCAATACCACAACGAAGGTAAATTTTACCTGAAGACCACAATCTTGGCAATAACTAGCTGCCAACTTAATTTTATACTTTCATTCTGATATAATATACATACCTACATAACAAGCTATCTACAATCACTAATCATTAATATTAATTTCGATAATTTGCTAAACATACGTACAACTAAAACAGCCAATGCAATTACAATGTTTTAAAAACAAAATGAAAACAAAGTTGATAATGGCGATTTTTAATAATATTTCTTAGGACCATCACCTATGATGATACCTTTTGAAAACCTCATATATTTCAAATTTTTAATGGGTATCATTGCGACGTAATATATCAATTTAGCCTTAGTGCCGATTTATGTGTCCTAACTACATAGATTATTAATAAAACTTTACAATCCTGAATTCACTTGTGGACTTCACATACTTCTACCAAACATTTGACCATTTAACACTTGTCACTAAAAAGGCGCGAAATAAAAATAATTTAAATAAGCAACTACCTACATTTAAATTTAATAAGATCTTGATCAATGTTTTCACCAGATACACGAACAATTCAGTAACTTCCTAACTAGTTATAGTCTGACTGAAGTGAAAGATTACATAAAATACTTCATTTTTATTTTCTAATAGATACCTACTTATGGGATTGTAATAATTAAGTCATTTTCAAATGAAAATAACTGATTTAAATAAAATTCGCTTCCATTTCGTGTCACATTTTATATACCTCAGTATACCTAACAGTGGAAGGGTCCACCAAAAGAATATGTCTAGTCAATTCAAATTACAGAAGGAAAAACCACCTTACTTGTAACAGAATAAGGTGTGAATTTGCCGACTTTTTTAAGCACTGTACATGTTTTTTCCGTGGGCCCTTCAGTTGTTGCCGAGTTTTTTGAGGCTAGAAAACAAAGGAAAGTAGGTAATCAAAATAGGAATTCAACCGATTACATTTTTGTATTAACAAAAATCTGTGATGGCCCTTATACGCGACACATTCGTTATTTTTGTTTGAGAAGAGGAAAAATACTATTGGTATTATTAGTCGTAACGTCGGTCAATTTAGTTTTTGTCTACTTACGTATAATGAAAGTAGGTAACTCAAAAGCTACAAATACATATCAAAATTGTAATAAGACAATACACAAAAACTACATGCTTAGTTGGCGAAGTGGCAGACAATTAAGTGAACTGTTTTGGAGTCACGAATTCGCCTCCGAGCTTCAGTAAAGGTGCATGCAGACCAAAAGAGCATTCGCTGTTCTATGCCCCACTCTACGAAATCAACGAATCACGTTTCGTGTAACGATCGAATTTCGTAGAGCAGGGGGATAGAACAGCGAATGCTCTTTTGGTCTGCATGCACCTTAATATTCCCATTTTTGTTTTATCGTTAATTATGATTTATCGTTAGCAGTCTCATTATTAAACAATTAGTTACATATATACACCTACGTTAGATGTAAATTATATAAACCAGAGTTGGGCAAAAAGTAATCTGATTAAGTACCTCTGTAAATTAGATTTTTAGTACAGATGGTGTACTTTTTAGGCTCTAGTGCGAGAAGTGGGTCATTTTACGGCAGGTCCAAAACTTCGGAGGGCCATCTGTACTAAAAAACGTCGTCTATCGGTCGTGTTTTAAAACATCGCCACTCGTTTCGAATTTCATGTTTTTCGCACTTGTGTCGTAATGTACTATTGTACAAAAGTAATCGGAGGAGTAATCGGATTACTTGTTGCACAACTCTGATATTAACTAAATTATCGGTCTATTTCACGAGCCCCGGATAAATATCGGTGCATGGCGTGAAGAACTTGATAACTCGAGATGAAAAGTAGAATGAATTTGAACTTTTATCTTTCATAAATTAAATTTATTTTTGTTTACCAAAATATCTCGATTTATCAAGTTCTTCACGCCATGCACCGATATATTCGTCAGATAAAATTTTCCCCATCTTTTCCCATTTTAGGGTTCCGTAGCCAAAATGGCAAAAACGGAACCCTTATAGTTTTGCCATGTCCGTCTGTCCGCGGCATAGCTCAGTGGCCATTAATACTAGAAATCTGCAATTTGGTACAGGTATACATATTAATCATGCCAACAAAGTGGTACAATAAAAAGTAGGAAAAAAAAAATGTTTTCGGGTACCTCCCCCCGTGGGGTATCATTGAATAGGTCTCTTAAAAAGAATAAGGGTCTTGAAAGAAAGTTTTCTAAAGCCCATATTTTCGTAGATAATCGCTCCAGAAGAAAAAAAAATTATGTAACCCCCCGCCCCCTCTCTAACTTTTGATCCGTGGGTCCAAAAAATATAAAAAAAATCATGAATAGTGGGCTTATAGAATACTTTAAAATAAAACTATTTCGAACATAATCGGCCCATCCGTTTTTGAATAACTACGGAACCCTATACTGAGCATGGCCCGACATACCCTTGGCCGGTTTTTTTAATATTCTTTTTTATGTTCTCTCTCTCTTCCTTTACAGATTTTGGAAAAACATACAGGGTGCGAAGAAATGGTCATATTTGACAAACTGTTTTTCGATGCCAATCGATCCTGCCCCATTTTTGATTAACTAGTGCCATATTCTACTCCTAATTGACACCATATCATCACTGTAACTGGACACGGTGAAAACTCACCGGTGAGATTCAAAAATCGTTCCCCAGTAGTACCTACAGCTGAAGTAGTTCCTACATTTCCATAAAAATTGCAGCTTAGTGTCTTGTTAGGAAAGCAAAAGCTGACAGACATGCATATTGCAAAACGAAACTCTTATAAAAGGGTTTTAAATTGCTTGGTTATTTTTTACAAGAAACGTGTTTGACGATGATGTCATAATCTTGTTTTGCACTTAATAACATTTGACCCTCTGGCTGATTAAGTAGGTGAAACTGTTACTGTTAATAATCGAGTATATGTTGTACTGGTACAAAATTAGGCAGTTAGTTTCCGACATTGAAGCCAAATACACCTTTTTCGGCTAAAACACTTACATACAATATAAAAAAATTAACAGTTCAGTTTTGTACATATACTAGTAAAGTTATCAAACTGTATGTAAATAAGGAAGAGCAACGCACGATGATGACGGACCAGTGGAAAGTGGCATTACTGAGCATCTGTTGCGCTTTGGTAACGTTGTCTGTGCCGGGGGCCACATCGGGAGCTGACGATGACGATTGCACTAGCTGCCTCCGAGGCCGCTGCTACAAATCTACTCAAATAAACGCCGATCTCCACCTCAATGGACACAAATCCGCTGTAAATCTCAACACCAATACATTATATTTCATTGACAGTAATGATTATACCATACAGAAAATGAATTTGGATAATAAGGAAATCACCACAGCCATACGAAAAAAGCACGACCACAGTAATGTGATATTTGGATTAGCTGTAGATCAAAGTACAGATGACCTGTATTATTCTACTGCAGGATGTAAAATATACAAATTCTCGCCCAGGACTAACGAAACGACGTCAATTACGGTGAATGGAAGTGACCAATTATCAACGCTTTGTTTCCTTTTGCGAGCGAATAATGGATTGGTGTACGTCACAGACACTGTTGAAACTGGACTGTTGTACGTCATAAATGGCACCTCGTACCAAAAACTCGAGGCATTGAAGAATACTTCTATTACAGATTTTGTTGTAGATAAACACGGCAACATATATATACGAAGCCACAAAAAAAACACAATATTCAAAATAAAAGCTAATCAGGATGAAGCTTCTAGAATATCTTCACCGACTTCAAATTTTGGCAAATACGGTCATATAGCTTTAGATAAAAATGGGATATTGTACGTAAAAGAGATGAGAAATAAAGATATATATCAGTACGACACGGCAAATAACAGTTGGATCAATATTGGTACATCTTACTATCCCTCGGGCATATTCATGATCGACAAGTATGACAACTTTATCACAGGAATAGTTGGTAATTATCATCATCAAGTTACTTCAGATAAGTGCAATGTTACTCTAAATGGCAATCGCATTGTTAAATTATCTCCAGTTTCACCAACGACTTCTGAAATGGATTCCTCGGCTATTCACTAGGTACTGACTGACTATTAGAGACTTCATCTCTTGTTATTGTACTATGTCTGCATCTATTTTAAATCAAGTTTATGTTTTGTTTTTATTTAATGCATGTTAGCTGTAAGATGTATTACTATTCAAAAAATAAGTCTCGATGAGTTTCATGCCGGATTTTTCTCGGGTTAGTGGTGTAGGGTTAGAACCGGAAGTAGTTTTTTCTCTCATTTGCTATTTAGTTTAACTATTCAAAAGTGCTCGTTGCTGGGCCTAGTTGAATAAAGAATACTTTGACATTGTTTGTACTTAGTATTCCTTATGTATTTAAGCTAAACTACAGAATTGTTTAACTATTTTAATTGTATACATTTCAATGATCTATTATAGTTTTATACTTACATTGAAAACGGACCCAGAGCATGTCGGGACATGCTCTTGCTCAGTGTAGGGTTCCATATTTGTGGGCGATTATGTTCATCATAATTTTCATTTAAAGTATCCTATAAGCTATAAGTATTCATGTTTTTCGGACGCAAGAACTAAAATTAGGAAGGGGCCACATTTTTTTTAAATTCTGCGGCGGTTATTCCGAAAATATTGACTATTCAAGGATATTTTTAAGAGACTTAATCAACGATACCACACGCTGTAGTAGGCGTAGGATTTCAGTAAAAAATGTTACTCCTACTTTATGTGTAGGGGAGGTACTCAAAAAAATAAAATATTATACATATAAAAACATTTTTCAATTATTCTACCACTTTGTCATCGTGATTAATATGTATACGTAATATACTTATACGAAATTAAGGGTCCACGGAAAGAACATGCCAAGTCAAGTAAAATTTCAGAAGAAAAAACAACCTTACTTTTAACTGTGCAATTTTGCCCTGATTTTTATAAAACCACGTGTTCACTTACTGTTCTGAGCAATCACGTGTTCGTGGGCTGACGAACGAACATTTTGCTATGTGAAATCCTGTTTTCATCTATCCCAGAACGAACGAATGCTCCCTCAGAACAGTAAGTGAAAACGTGGCTTAATGATTAAACATGCTCTTTCTGTGGACCTTTCAAATTGCAAATTTCTCTTACCAACTGATGCTGCGAGTTAAACTACGGACAGACAGACAGACGGACATGGTGAAACTGTACAGGGTGGAAATTCTTTTTGGGCCAGTGAGGGCAGCTACCAGATCCAGAGTAGCCGCGCGAATTAATGTTGCTAATGTTTTCATACAGTATTATTGTCATTTGTCTATGGAGGACTAATTAGCGTGACAATTAAAGTTTCACTTTCTTCCAATAGTAAATGAATGAAAACAGTTTTTTTTTTAATTTTAGGCTTTTTGTACATTGCTTTAAGTTGACCCCTAAGAAACTATTGGTACTGGATAGGAAAGGTATCGATTGGTATAAAAAAAATAAACGTGAAAAATATTTTTTTAAATTTTCATACATTTTGTATGGGAAATTTATTTTTTGATTTGCGCCTTTTCGAGCCGAAAAATTTTTTTTGGTCCCATACTAGCTCCTGATTCTGAACAGAAACAGGATCGATTGGTATAAAAAAAGGATGTCGGTAATATCAAATTTCTCGCACCCTGTATGTTTTTTCAAAAATCGTTAAACGCCAATCTTCATTAATTTAAAATCAAGGTAAGGTCTTCTTAGACCATTTTCGCGTAGCTACTCTGGATCTGGTAGCTGCAGTGACAATTTTTAACTATCAGTCAAAAATGTTAATATTCATTCGGTTACATTACAAAAATGTTAACCTAATGTTAATAGGACATGAATTTAAATATAGCAGTAACTTACATAGACCATTTTCTATAAGTAAATACAGTTTTGACCACTTAGCTTAGGTGATACGAGGGTATCGATGTGATAGGGATCGAAAAATGGCCGTCATTGTTTACAAAAATATGGAAATCACTGCAAATTTGATACCGGTAACACTAAAAATTTTTGTAAATAGTCACCTTATATTTTCACAGGATTTTAAAAAATCAAGAAATTATTTGTTTGATAAACCATTTAACCAACTTAGAAATCACGTCCATGTTGTTGTAAACAACTACTCCAATTTGTCCAGTCTCTATAGGGTTGGCACATGATTGAAGCGACAGTATCTCGCTGCGACATAGTATATCCGTCACTGTTTTATCCACATAGTTAGTAAAAGATGGGAAGTCTATCTCGCGTCGAAATACTGTCGCACCAATTATGTGCGATGCCTACGGGTGAGAGCATAAAATCGAAGTTTAATTAGATGGGCGAAGTGCAAATAATATGCAGAATTCTATACAATAACCCCCTTATTCATAACCGTCTTCTAACTTATCAAGCAGATAAGTATTGTTTGTCCCTTTCGATCTTATACAAATTGATAAGACCAATAGGGATAAACCTACGAACAAATAAAACATGGAAGCCGCACGCCATACTAAATAAATTGCCTTTCAAAAATGGGCCTGAATTTTAGTTGACAAGTGTCACCCCCCTCTTTAATGCATCACGGTAATTAATGTCAACCTATAAACCAACCTACCAACCTATAAAAACTTAAAACGCCATTTAAAAATAGTTGTGATTGGTCCAGCAAAGTTTTGATTGGCTGGAATTGGAAGTTTTGTTGGGCCGAAATATGCACGGTGTTAAAAAAAGCCCATCTTGGCACAATTGAACAATTGTTTTTGGGGGCATTTTTGAGCTGGCGTAAGACGTCCATGTTATATATGGTCGATGGTCGCAGGGATAAAAAATACTTACCGGCTTGCTAGGTTAGGGAGAGGTTTATGAATAGGGGGGTAAAAGTATGAACAATCGAACACAAGTATTTCACACTTTGAACAAGTTTAACTGTGTATGCCCAAGGCGTCAGTTTATTGTTCACAGGTTTTGTGAAACCTTTCTGGTGAATTTGTCTACGCATTTATATGGAGAATATGAAAGCCTTTTATTCTGGCAGCTTAGATTTGAAAAAAAAATGCACTTAGTCTCAGGGTTTGCTTGTTTGGACTATGACGTCAAAGAGTAATCTACTTTAACAATTTTACACCTTGAATGTCTTCGCACATTATAATCGCTCAACGTCGACTAGACTATGACTACTATACTTTTGAAAAATTAACTAATGAAATAAAAAATCCTTTATGGGAGCTTATTCTGCATTCCAAAATCTGGAAATGGGAATTTTATTTTCGCCACCTTGTATACATAAATTTGGAGCTTTGCATGTATTGATATATTTAACGTAAACAGTAATTGTAATTCATACAGCGCGGCTTATTATTATCAGTTTTTTTGAGAATTTGATATCTTATCTACTGACACAATTCGAAAAGCCGTTTGCTAATCTAGTAATTGGAGTTCGAGGCCAACGAAACTACGACAGATGCGTTATTGTCAAATCCGTCAAAGTCTCTTATGTCATTGTCAAATAAAGTTTTCAGGATTCCACAACCTTTTTGTTTTTTAATATATTTATTTAAAATAATTCCTAATAAAAACATTATATACCTGTGTAATGTTTGTACGCCTTTTTGTTTAATATGGCGGTCACAACTAGGATTTTCTTAAAAACACGAAAATACCTAAAAACTTTTTTTTCTCTTAACTAACATTGATATGACAAAATTTTCTTGTAAAGAACTTAAAATGATAAGAGCCAACGTTTCAAAGCCTATTTTAAAAAGAACTTGAATTACCAGTGAACACATACGACAGCGTGCCATATTTGTTAAGACAGTAGGTATGGTTAAATTACTAAGTAGTATAAGTACTATTATATACTATTACTAAGCAGTTTTAACCCGTAATAAGGCAGGGGTGCCTTATTAATGCCTTAAAAATCGAGTACACTCCCATAAAAGCCGAGAGTCCTTTATAACACCAGTGTTGAGTCCGAAACTTACTGTCGCTTATTTTAAGGTTTAAAATGAGTTTGTCACATTTTTGTTGGAACAAAGTTGGTTATATACAGCGTGTTTTTCTTCATATGCTATAACTTTATCGGAAGCTTATTTAGGTCAAATATAACAAATTTCTCTAAGAAACTAGTGTTTTAACTCTTACTGTTATTGAGTTATTAAAAAAATAAGTTTAATCACTGAACATGTGTATTGCAACCTTTATTACATTCTAATGTTACTTATTTTGACATGTGCCGTCAGTTACCTGAGATTAACTTTTATTTTATTCTTAAGGTTCTCTCACACTTACCATTTCATTTATTATGTATGAAAACAAAAAAAAAAACTTTTTTATCGAATTTTCCAAAAGCCTGTATACCAGACAACTTCTATTAATGTCCCAAGTAACCTGTCTTATTTATAGCATATCGAAACGAACACCCTGTATATACTCTAAGAGGTATATTTTACAAATTATTTGGGCGTCATAAAGGCCTCTCGGCTTTTATGGGAGTGTAGGTACTCTATTTTTACCCAAGACTCAGGATGATAAGTGATGAAGAAGACAAATAAAAAATAAAATACAAAAAATGCTTTCATTTTACATTTCCAAATTTCTTTCCCATAATTTTAAACCGTAATAAGGCTTAAGACTGCTTAGTAATAGTATAGTAATTATACTGCTTAGTAATTTAACCATACCTACCTTTTAATTTATGTGTAGTTAAATTGCTGTACTAAATGTTATTAACGCCTGAGGTGATACCAGCGCAATACCAACTTTGTTACTAATAATTGCGGATAATTAAGTTTTTTAAAGACAAACGGGTCTTAATCGCGTAAACTTACGTTTAATTATATCCTGACGTTTCGGGCATGACGTTACACCCGTGGTCGCAGGCAGGCGTAAGTTTACGCGATTAAGACCCGTTTGTCTTTAAAATATGAGTGATAATCGTGAAAGTTTAAATCAATATAATTAAGTTTTTATTAAAATATCTTATATTTACGTGAAAATAAGTAAATAATGTTGCTTCTATAAATTAAAGAATTAAAATTACCAACAAATAACATATCTCAACGTCTGTTTTTAGAAAATAAGGATTTACTATTGTAAGAACATTTCATTGTTGTGGCAATATTTTCGTAGATTCTTTGGCCTCGAACTCCAGTTACTGGTATATACCCTGCCCCAATTCGCTACTTTCGCTAAACCCTATCGTAGTAAAAACGCTTGAAATAATACAGTCAAGGTAGACGCCAGAAATGCGCACCAAATGCCTAAAAGATGTATACACAATCCTATTTACTATTACTAGGTGGTGTATAGATATTTTTGCACCCTATCCGCATCTAAATGGTTTATCTTACCTGCACTACCCGATAGCGGTTTATACCTAGCCCCTTATGCTCGTAACCCTGTAACTTTTATCCTTTTAAAAGCACATTATCAAAGTGACATAACCATGAATTTCAACGGCGTTTTCCGAAACATTAATGGATTGCTTTAAGATTATTCTTTGGGTTATTTATAGGATTACTGGTAGGGATACAGCATGGCGACAGCAGGATCTTCGGTTTCGAAGGTGATTAGAACATCCTTGAATTTGTCCAATAACTGCATCAATTGTGAGCGAGTTACGTTCTCCATGAACATTATCTCTTCGAGATGTTGCTCTCCGCGTAGATAGCCTGTAATCAAATTGTTTGTTACATTATAAGAGAGTAGGTGCCGTGTGTGGCAGGTATGACGTGTGGTGACGGCAGTAAGAATACATTTGTCACCACCCCAACTCCTCCTGCGGGTGTCGTAAGAGTCGACTAAGGGATTGAAGTGTCACTGAACACTATTTGATAAAAGATTGATGATGGGCAGCAGCGTCACCATAGTGGCCACATTACTGCGATCGCCAATCTTGCCCAGCGTGGCGATTATGGGCATTTACCTCCTAATGCGTTTATACGCATAGTTAATAGGAGAGGCCTACGTCCAGCAGTGGACTATCATAGGCTGATGATAAGAGAGTAGGTAGGTAGTTTAAACACGATTTAAGGCGCGTGTACGTGGCGTGCGCATTGTAATATGCATTGTGATATTAGATGGCACATTAGGCAGTAATACGGTGTGCCATCTACTATGTCCTTTACATAAGCTACAAGGCGTACGCTACGCACACGCACACGTGCCCGTGCTGCACACGCATTTGGTGTGACCCGGCCTTAATCAATCACTAAAGGTGTTGTGTGCTGTCGTGCTAAAAATAAATAAAGTGGTCATGGCAGACGATGTCAAAACGATTTTCCTGCTGACATAAAGGTTTAAATTCGTAAATCGTTAGTCAAGATACTGTACGTGTGGACCAAATTTTGAAACGAGACGAAAAGTTTACCAAAGTTTAAAACGTTCGTTTTTTAGAAGAGAATAAGTTGAAAATATTTTATTATTTTCAAATTACGGCTGCACTATCGACAGAGTTGAAATACGAAAGAAATCTGTCGAGTTTCTAACATTTACCTTTCTTATGTAATTGGGCGAATATCAGAAGATCCTCAGTGTATTTGGCGGCGGGTATATCTGCCAAAGCGGCACGTTCATCGGCGTTAAACGTGTCTAAGTACCAGAAATTTCGTTGTAGGAGGCCCCAGTATTTTAAAAGCGTCGAAGGTGGGATATGAAAGAAACCAGTTGGATTTCTGACATTTACCTTTTTTATGTAACTGGGCGAGTAACAGTAGATCTTCGGTGTTTCGCGGCAGGTATATAGTTCGGGAAATATTATTTGACTGACCGTTATTTTACTCACGACCTTTTGTTTTGCCTTATTAACAATAGAAAAGTTCTCAGCTGATTAATGTCTAATGTCTAAATAGTAAGTGTTAAAGCAAAACAAAAGGTCAGTAAGATAACAGTCTGTCAAATAATATTTCCCGAACTATACCTGCTAATGTAGCTCGTTCTTCAGCGGTCACCGTGTCTAAGAGAGACTCCGTTGTAGGAGGCTCTAGTATCTCAGAAGCGTCTAATTTGAGCTGAGATACAAAAGAAACTGGTTGGGTTTCGGCTATTTACCTTTCTTGTGTATTTGGGCGAGTAGCAGCAGATATTCGGTGTGTTTCGCGGCGGTGAATGTATCTACCAGAAACTCTCTTGTGAGCTTCAGTATTCGAGAGGCGTCGAAGTTGAGACACGAAAGAAACTGGTTGGGTTTCTGAGATTTACCTTTCTTGTGTAATTGGACGAGTAAAAGCAGATTCGGCGTGTTTCTCGGCGGTGAACATAACCAGAAACTCCTTTGTGGGTTTCAGTATTCTAGAAGCGTCGAAGTTGAGACACGAAAGAAACTGGTTGGGTTTCTGACATTTACCTTTCTTGTGTAATTGGGCGAGTAACAGCAAATCTTCGGTGTGTTTCGCGGCGGTGAATGTATCTACCGAGAGGCGTCGAAGCTGAGATATGAAAGAAACTGGTTGGGTTTCTGACATTTACCTTTCTTGTGTAATTGGGCGAGTAACAGCAGATCTTCGGTGTGTTTCGCGGCAGTGAATGTATCTACCAGAAACTCCTTTGTGAGCTTCAGTACTCGAGAGGCGTCGAAGTTGAGACACGAAAGAAACTGGTTGGGTTTCTGACATTTACCTTTCTTGTGTAATTGGACGAGTAAAAGCAGATCCTCTGTGTATTTCTCGGCGGTGAACGTAAACAGAAACTCCCTTGTGGGTTTCAGTATTCTAGAAGCGTCGATGTTGAGAACGAAAGAAAGTGGTTGGGTTTCTGACATTTACCTTTCTCGTGAAACTGGGCGAGTAAAAGCAGATCTTCGGTGTGTTTCTCGGCGGTGAACGTAAACAGAAACTTTCTTGTGGGCTTCAGTATTCTAAAAGCGTCGAAGTTGAGACACGAAAGAAACTGTTTGGGTTTCTGACATTTACCTTTCTTGTGTAATTGGGCGAGTAACAGCAGATCTTCGGTGTGTTTCGTGACAGGTATATGTGCCAATGCTGCGCGTTCTTCAGCGGTGAACGTGGCTAAGAGTAACTCCGTTGTAGGACGCTCTAGTAAACCCAGAAGCGTCTAAGCTGATACCTAGTGAATCCGGATGTATGAATGAATTTAGTTGAGTTTCTGACAGTTACCTTTCTTGTGTAATTGGGCCAGTAACAGCAGATCTTCGGTGTGTTTCGCCGCGGGTATATCCGCCAAAGCGGCCCGTTCTTCAGCGGTGAACGTGTCTAAGAGTAACTCCGTTGTAGGACGCTCCAGTATCCCAGAAGCGTCTAAGCTGATAGCTGGAGAATCCGGATGTATGAATGAAATTAGTTGAGTTTCTGACATTTACCTTTCTTGTGTAATTGGGCGAGTAACAGCAAATCCTCGGCGTGTTTGGCCGCGGGTATATCAGCCAATGCGGCGCGTTCTTCAGCGGTGAACGTGTCTAAGAGAAACTACGTTGTAGTACGCTCCAGTATCCTAGAAGAAGTGACTAAGTAGTGATACGAAAGAAACTGGTTGGGTTTCTGACATTTACCTTTCTTGTGTAATTGGGCGAGTAACAGCAGATCTTCGGTGTGTTTCGCGGCGGGTATATCACCCAATGCGGCGCGTTCTTCAGCGGTGAACGTGTCTAAAAGAGACTCTGTTGTGGAAGGCTCTAGTATCCTAGAAGTGACAAAGTTAAGATACGGGAGAAACTGGCTGGGTTTCTGACATTTACCTTTCTTGTGTAATTGGGCGAGTAACAGTAGATCTTCGGTGTGTTTCGCGGCGGGTATATCCGCCAATGCTGCGCGTTCTTCAGCGGTGAACGTGTCTAAAAGAGACTCTGTTGTAGGAGGCTCGGTCGGTATCCGACACGCGTCGACAACGTCGCAGTTCGCTGGGACGCTCCATACTGTAGGCGGCTGAAAACTGTGAGAAATATTTTGTAAATAAGCACTATATTTATATGTCTGATCTGTAGGGTTATGATGGTCCCGTGTTTAATCGTTTGTCGTCGTTACCGTCACGTTATAATAAGTATGGAAGTGCGAAAGTGTCGCGTAGTATAGATGAATTACCTAGAGCTTGGAATCGCATTGTAGTGGTGTTACTAAAGCAACACTTTTAAGGTGAACCTTGTGTCTTTACAATTAGGTTTACTATTAGTCGAATAATGCCAATACATGAGTCGATAAAACACACACAATAGACATTACATTGATACACAACACATTAACACAATACATTGTAAATACGCGATACCACTACATATGCAATTCCATGCTCTCGTTAATTTATCTATACGATAAACGCCTGACCACCATAATTAACCAGGATCTTTGTCAGTAGAGTTAGTTAGTTAAACTGGGCTTTTCCGCAACTCGACATCCATTGTGCCTTTTTTACGTGATAGCTAGGTAGCCTTTTTGACAGTACAATAAGGCAGGTAATTAAAAAAATGTAAAAACACGAAATGTTAGCTTCATATAGAAAATTTGAATTTGTCGTCTTTTTTACTGACAGAAATTGTTAGACAGAGATTATTTTTTAAACTTTTAGTCTCTTTTATGGACTATTTCTAGCGGCAAAATATGATATTAAGGTTTTAGATATCGTACACAATGGAAAATATTAGTTGAAAACGCGGTTAATGACCGTGGCGAAAAATAGCGAATAATAGATTTTACTAAAAAGAAGAGAATATTGTCAGCGTATAAGGCAAACCGGGACAGCTGCGAATTCGACAAGATCTTAAAGGTACACTAATATAGGTACTCAATAATGCCATAGTCCCTATGACAGTTACATATGAACCTTTTGTTTTTTGAAAATTCCAGTTGTTTTAGTGAGGATAATAAATTACATACATAGGTACAAAATAAATACCTCATTTCACTCTGCAACTTTAAATTCAACGACACTCCATTCTTTTTATCCACACCATTCGTGTATCCATTAACATTCTTGATCCTAGGCGACACGTCATGATCGCTTTCAAATCTGTCTTCATCACTACTAGTATTCAAAACACTTTCCGTATCTTTCAATGACAAATTAGACAACCTCGAAATCAATTTAACCTCTTTATGACCATTTACATTCTCAGTATTAGCACCATTAATGTTATTAGATATACCGCTGTCAACAGAATTGCCCTGTTTCTTTTTATCTTTTTCGTAATCATTCTTTATTAGGCCATCCACTACGTCGACGCCATCGTCGAAACTGTGGTTAGCTGAATCAGATTCGTTGAAGCTAAATTTTGTGTGGTCAGATTCGATGACTATAGGTTTCGTGTGGGAGAAATCTGTTTGGTTGAGGTTATTTTCTGTGGGGTAGTCTTCGTCGGAATCTGCGAAGGTACTGGAGTGAACCCTGGGTTCCACTGGCTCAGGAACATTGAGTTGCATCTGGTTGAGAGAGGAGAAAGAGACGCTACACGAACGGTTGTAGCCGTCGTGTTTCTCGCAAAAATATTCCTTGCCATCTGAAATTTATACAGGGAAATTATTAATTAAGGCATCTTTTGTGGTACGCAGAATTTCGTTTTGCCGAATATCACTTGCCAACTAATTTTTCACTAGGCATACCAATAGTTACCAAATTATTATTTGTCCACTAGCTTAGGTTAGGTTGTAATATGATAATATGCGAAAGCTACGCCTGCGAAACGTGCAGTTGGCAAGTGTTCTATCGGCGAAATGAAATTCTGCGATAGGTTGTTTGGAATAATTACTTTCGGCGATAAATTAGAGAATAATTCCTTCATTTTAGAAAAAATAAATTACTACTCGCTGTTGTGACGGTGGCTATAATCGGTAATTTTTACTTTAACAAGTCGCACTTCACTCGTGGATCCTCTTAATAGGTCGGAATATTCTTCGACTTAAATTAAGTGATTAACCCGGTTCGCTTTAGGCTCAATTTCACCAAACTTTTACTCGAAGAATAACGCTTACTCTCAGATACTAGCGTCAAATTACTATGGAGTTTTGACATTACTATCCGAGACTAAGCGTTATACTTCGAATAAAAATTTGGTGAAATCGAGCCTTAATATGTTAACATGTTTTCTCAAACATGCAATGAAATACTGTCTTTACGTTCCTTAACCCCTTGTATGCTTCCTGTCAAATTACGTTACTGAAAAAGTTACCTTGACAATTAAAACAATAGATTGAAATTCCCACGCACGGATCCGTGTCTAAGCATACGAGGGGATAAAATAGACTCGGAAGTATCGCTTTTAGGGCGCAGTAACTCACTGGGATGGAAATGGAATTTCATAACACTTTTCAGGCCTAGATCAGCACTTTTTTTTATTTCGACAACGTTGTAATTTTTTTTTGGTATTTCTTTGTATGTTTTTAGAAAAGCACTATACATGCCTCGGCGTGAAAACGGATTCCCGGCCTCGTTACCTATATACCAACTTGGCCGGAAATCCTCATTTTCCCGGCCTCTGATGTAATGTACTATTAAGTATGAGGTGAGGTTAGTTATGATTCTAAGTGTAAGACCTACAGTCCTATCCAAAATTCCATTCTGCAATCGTATACGATAAGCGATAAGTAAAAAATCTATGAGAATGACAGATCAGAACGAAGTGACTTATCGATTATCGTATACGATATCGCATCTTGGTTAGGCCTGTAGGTATTTGAACATTTGCGTGCACTCAGGCAATTCGCTTATGTTTGCGTTTGTTTAACACGTTCGACGCCGGTGACACAGCGTGTGTGACCAACAAAGTCTGATTCCTATGTCAGTGACACACATACGTCATCAGCAGTGATCGGTTTTTTGGCTTCACCCTCGCGGGATTTCGCGTATAAAAAATTATGAGTGTGGCTATAAAAAAAATCATACTATTATATTACATTATGAACAGTAACATGGCAAATTGCATGGAAATACGTGTAAATAATTAAAGTTTATTTTTCAAGTTGCTATAGGAGACCCGCCGGGTGAATCCAAAAAACCGATCACTGGTGATCAGAGTAACCTTATTCTTATACCACTAGTATAAATCAAGTTCTTCCTCCTATGCGAATGCCATAGAAATACGAACGTTTTTGACACAAGTTCTGTATCACTGGCATAAGAGTACAATCTGTTCAGTCACACATGCGTGTCAATAGCATAGGAGTTCTACCAGATAATTTCGATCGGCATAGTATTAGCACTTAGTGAAACAGTACTGGAGGCGAACGTGTTAACATGGACGCCTTACGCCCCACTGGAGCGTTTACCCAAGCTTTATACTCAAAATTGAACCCAAATTGAACAGCATCCCAAAAAACATGCCTCTGTTAAATCACAAAACCTCGTACCACAGCATCTATCTTGCGAACCTTGCATGTCGGGCCCCCAGTAGAGTGTCCCGAATTTGACTTTTTTACTCGAGACCTACCAAAAGCCTCTAAATAAATTGTAGATTACGGGAAAAATAATAAAAATAATTTTAGACCAAATCTTTAGGGCTCTACCATCGTTTGAAGTTTTCAAATAAAAACTTTTTTAATTCGGCTCCCTGAGCTGAAAATTAAAAAATGATATTTTTCATGCAATATAGATTTAAGACAAGCTGTAAAATTAAAAATGAGAAGAAAAAATATTTAATGTAATATAGATTTTTTTTAATTATATTTTTCCTATATTTTTTTATTTAATTTATTTTTATAATAAAAAAATACTACAATTATATAGAAACATATTTTGACATATAATTTTTTTCGGAAAGTTAGAAAAAAATCAAATCTTTACACTGCGGTAGAGCCCTAAAGATGACATATATTTTAATTTTTTTTACTCGTTTCGGAATATGTGTAAATTTACAAAAAAATTTATGCCTCTCGGGAAACTGTAGCTCAAAAAATTTTTTTTTCCATACATTGACGGGACACTCTAGCCCCCAGTGCGATGAGTTGACCTGCACGTATGTATGCAACTATAATAGCAGCCTTCAAGGTATTTGAAGCATCTTAGGCAACCAGCTTACGTTTGCATTTGTTTAACATGGACGCCTTACGCCCCGCTGGAGCGTTTACCCAAGCTTTATACTCAAAATTGAACCCAAATTGAACAGCATCCCACGAAACATGCTTCTGTTAAGTCACAAAACCTCGTACCACAGCATCTATCTTGCGAACCTTGCATGTCGGGCCCCCAGTGCGGCGAGTTGAACTGCAACGGTAATAGCAGCCTTCAAGGTATTTGAACGGCGCGCTTAGGCAACTCACTTACGTTTGCATTTGTGTAACATGGACGCCTTACGCCCCACTGGAGCGTTTACCCAAGCTTTATACTCAAAATTGAACCCTTGAACAGCATCCCAAAAAACATGCCTCTGTTAAATCACAAAACCTCGTACCACAGCATCTATCTTGCGAACCTTGCATGTCGGGCCCCCAGTGCGGTGAGTTGAACTGCACGTATGTATGCAACTATAATAGCAGCCTTCAAGGTATTTGAAGCATCTTAGGCAACCAGCTTACGTTTGCATTTGTTTAACATGGACGCCTTACGCCTCACTGGAGCGTTTAACCAAGCCTTACACTCAAAATTGAACCCTTACAAATAAACAGCATCCCACGAAGCATGCTTCTGTTAAATCACAAAACCTCGTACCACAGCATCTATCTTGCGAACCTTGCATGTCGGGCCCCCAGTGCGGCGAATTGAACTGCACGTATGTATGCAACTGTAGGTAATAGCAGCCTTCAAAGTATTTGAACGGCGCGCTTAATCAACTCGCTTACGTTTGCGATTGTTTAACATGCGTCTACCCAAGCATACTCGAAGTTGAACCCAAAATTCCACGAAGCATGCTTCTGTTAAATCACAAAACCTCGTACCACAGCATCTATCTTGCGAACCTTGCATGTCGGGCCCCCAGTGCGGCGAGTTGAACTGCACGTATGTATGCAACTGCAATAGAAGCCTCCTTCGAAGCAGCCACGCTACTACGCGGCCGAGCCGTTGACCGCCGCCGCCGCCGCCACGGGACACGTACCAGAGCGGTGCGGGGAGCGAAAACTCGCTTAACATCTGTAATTGCCAATTATAAATATCGTGTCACAACCAAAACTCACCATAAAAACCAGCCAAGCGCGAGTCGGACTCGCGCGCAAAGGGTTCCGTACCATTATCAATTTATTATTAAAAAAATATAGTTAAATCAAGCTACACAAAGATCGGTCGTCGTGAGCCGTCCGACCGATCTTTGTGGAACTCTCTGGGGGAGGCCTATGTCCAGCAGTGGACGTCAATTGGCTGATGATGATGATGATGAAATCAAGCTACCTCAAAAACTATAGGAGATAATTTAATCAAACCAAAAATCGTTGATAGAATTTGTTAATGTGCATAAATTATATATTTTTTAAATTTTATGTTGTGTAGTTTAAAAAATAGGGGTGGGTGACACATTTTTCAGACTTTGAGAGCTGATATCTCGAAAACGATTTGCTTAAATAAAAATGTGATGTATAAACCTTCATATCATTCAATCAAAAAAACAAAGACCTTTGTATTGAATTGAATTGAATTGAATTGTTTATTTCAGGTTATAGACCCATATACATATTTGAAAATAGTTACAATTTAATAAAAACTTAATATTAATACCCCACACGCTTATATACAACTAAAAAAAATTTTCTATCCCTCAGTTACATGTATGGAGGGCCCCCACCCCAATGGGTTTTTTTACAATTTAGTATCATAATCCTGTAGCGGTTCATACAACACATATCCTTACCAAATTTCGTTATAGGTAAATTATTTTAGAGAGATTTTTGCATTTGTAGTTGTGTACGGTCAGCACATAAGGAAATAGATCATTGGGAACTTTTATATTTTTTATACTGTTTATAGTCAGTAACATTAAACAATGATATGCTAGAGACTAAAATAGTTAACAATAATTACCATAATATTTAATTCTAATCTTCTTCAACTCCAGACATTTCACTCTCGTTCTCATCCCCACTTTCATGTGATGAATCATTTGTGTTAACAATAATGCGTTCTGATATTATATCTAAAGCCTCATCCGCGCCTTGAAATTTGTTTTCCTCTTTATCGGCGTGCAGGCAAACATTTTTCCATTCCTCTACACTTATACTGTTAGATTTCTCCTCTGCTTATCGTCATTATAGAACTCATGTTCATTGTAATATTTCTTTTCATCACACTTGCTGCCAAAGCGCGGCATTGTTTGCGCGCGCAGCGGGAGTAATAGAAAAATGAAATTCCTTAGGGAGTAATAGAAAAATCAGTACTTCATTTAATAATGTTATTTCTTAAAAGTTAATCTTTTGTCGGCATGTGTTCGGTCGGTAAGCGGATTACTAACTCGAGTCATAAAAGCCCTCCGTCTGACGGCGTCGTGTTTCTAACACTCTCGTTAGTAATTCCGTACTTACCACCCTTGATGCACAATTTACTATTTTGCCACGTAGGTAATTTTTCACTATCCCCCACTGACTTTGTGACTTTTGACAGTCAATATTATATTCCTCTTAAAATTGCGCCGAACCTTTTTTGGCCGTACAATGAAATTCAAATCTTAAATTTAGACAAGGATTCTAAATTATAAATAAATAAATATCATAAATAAATATCTTGGGACATCTTACACAAATCAACCTAGTCCCACGGTAAGCTCAATTAAGGCTTGTGATGTGGGTATATATATAATAGATAGATACATATAGATACTTAAATACTTACACAGCCATGACCAAGGAACAAATATTTGTGATGAATAAATATACAAATAATGCCCTCGCCGGGATTCGAACCCGGAACCTCCAGCTTCGTAGGCAGGGTCACTACCAACTAGGCTACGCAAGCTGACAATTATATTAATAAACATAAACAAATACTAATACAGGTGCAAAAATCTCTAGAAACTAATTTTACCATACGATGCAAAAGTTTACCTCGGGCATATATCAACATCGGAACATTTTTATTTAACAATGTTAAAATAATACAATATTGATCAAAAAATATTACACAAAATAAATACGTTAATAATAAAAATGTGACGGACCTTATTTGCTGACTGTATAGTGGAATTCAAATTTCAAATTTAGAATCCGTGTACATATACGAACACTACTACAAATGCAAAAATCTCTCTAAGATAATTTACCTATACTGTAGCATTTATAGTTTCCGAGTAAATCGGCTGTGACAGACGGACAGACGGACATGACGAATCTATAAGGGTTCCGTTTTTGCCATTTTGGCTACGGAACCCTAAAAACGGTCACTACTCTTAGCAACCTCGTATATCAGTACTGAATCAGAACTCAAACACGAGCATTTCAAGTAGGTATTTCATTTTGTTACTGTGAAATTTGCTTGTCAATCCTCGCCTAATTATTAAACTAGGTACATACATCCCGACGTTTTGAATACTTACCCATCACAATCACTTTGCAGGCGGTCTTATTGCTTTATAGCGATAAGACCGCCTGTTGTGTACCTCTATGTATAATCGTCTGTTTTAACCATGTTTTTCTTTTTTGTTAAGGTGTGCAATAAAGAGTATTCTATCTATCTATCTATCACCCACTTATACTTACCGTAGACTACAAAACCTATAAAGTGTGCGAAACGTCGGAATGTAGTTAAATTTAATTAATATACGCGATATTAATTCGTTCAAATAGTTTTAGTTCATGAGTAATTATCGCGGTGACCGAATACATTTTTTTGGCTGTTATTGCCATGGCTACGGTCGCCTGAGTCACGCTGGTTTTATGCAAAACTACAAACGTGTAGTCCATGTTTGTAGATGCCCCATTAAGGAAAGGGCTTACTAACACTAGTAAAATGCATGTTTGCATAGTTTAACCCTTCGTATGTCTAAGCACTGATCAGTGACGAGGAAACTATTAGAAAAAAATATTCGCGACACACCAGGGGTTAAGGAGCATAATTTTGCATAAAAGCAGCCGTACTCAGGTGTCTATAACCATGACAATGACAAACAAAAGAAAGTGATTCACCCACATGTCATATACCAATGAAAAAACCGGCCAAGAGCATGCCAGGCCATGCTCAATGTAGAATTCCGTAGTCATTTAAAAACGGCTGGACCGTATAGTTTTATAATGTAAAGTATTTCTATAATGTTCCTTTTATGCTCGGCCGCCGTTAAGAAGTAAATCCAGACAGGTGTCAGTTCCATACATTATCATTCAACATTTCGACACATAATGTACTGAAATGACAGCTGACAGGATTGAATTCATAGCTGCGGCCGAGTATAGTAATTATTTTTTTTTATTTTTTACGGACCCACACATGAGGGCACATTTTTTCTATTCTGGAGCGGCTACCTCCGTAATAGGGATGATGACTGTAGTTAAAATAAATGATTTAACATTATGCACGACATAATACACGAAGAAATTATTACTAAGATGTAGATTGCAGTAATTTTTGTATAGAACTTCTATTTAATAAATTGAAAATAACTGAAAAGAGTTGGTCATTTGGCAGTACTCAAACGTGACGTCACTTTTGAGTAATTCATATAAATTTTCATAGTGGTGATCGTTTTGACATAAAGAAAAAAGATGCTGATTTGACTTGCCAGTCATAACGCCTATTATAGACTTATAGAAGAGACAAACATACCTGGAGCAGACATAAGCCTGGGAACTCCTTAGCGAACTCTTCGACCAGCGGCGAATGTGTGTGAACGTTAGCGCATGGGGCCACTACATATACGTTGCCTTCACACAGCGGGTATATAACCGTCGCCTTAGCCCAGTATACAAGGTGACCAGTTAGCTGAAACACCTAAAAGCAATACAATATGGTATATTAAAGGTGACACAATACAGCGGCCCTACTGCGAAAAACGAAATTCGTAAATTTCGAGGTTTTGTCTCTCTTACTCTAATGACACCTTCGTTTGAGTGACAGAAAAAAATCCTCGAAATTTCCGAATTTCGATTTTCGCGGTAGTAGGCCAGCATACAATAAACGAGCCGTAACATCTAAAATAGAACATTGTGCATCGAGGTAAGTACGGAATTACTAACGAGAGTAGTAAAAGCCCGATGCCGTAGGCGGAGGGCTTTTACTGACTCTAGTTAGTATTCTGCTTACCGACCGTGATGCATACAATGTTTTTCATCACACTTGCGAACAAAAAAAAAGTGTTAAGACAAACATTATTCTATGATGTGCAGACATTTCTAATACTCCCTAGGGAATTTCACTTTTCTATTACTTCCGCTACGCATGCAAGCAATGGCGCGCTTAGACAGCAAGTGTGATGAAAAAAGTGTTACCAACCATTACATTTTTCTAAGACTTCTTTACAATCGATATTAAAGGTACCTACTAGTCGGAAAAGTAAAGAAAGGAGCATTGTGTATAATTATTTCGTTTATTTGTTGATCATGTGATAATCCAATAAAAAAAAACATTTTTTCTGCCCTCCGGCCTGCAAACAGCACTTTTCCGGTCGCTGCGCTGCCGGCTCCGTTTCGCAGAAAAATATATACACACCTCGACCGTTAAATGGGAAAGCCTGGGATCACATGTTTGTCGGCCTCGGCCTACAATTACACGTCATCCGAGACATTTCCCACTTAACCAGCCTTGGCATGTAATCTACTATTAAATAAACGTCCTGACACTAACCTGTGTGAGACTCAAATCCGCTTCAATAGCAATTGTCTGCAGGCTTTTCAACGGACTATACAACTTTATAAGCCTCAGCAAAGCCGGACTGCCATCGAGAGGTATGGACGCCAGAAGATCGTTAGGGTTCACCATAAGAAGCATTCCATGATATGGCTTGAGCTTCTGAAGGCATTTGTCTATTGTTTCTGGCTCTATGATTAACCCTCTGTTATGGATTTGATGTGCTTTGTGGGGTAAACAGAATGAGAGGAGGACCCATTTGTTTATTCGAACTTGGACTAGACCTGACAATAAAAGAAAAAGAACATGTTATTATTTTGTAGCTGTAACCTTGCGAGGTATAATGTGCCAATTAGATCATATGGCCATAGATTCTTGAGTCTCTAGATTGTATCTTTATCTAGAAATCTCATCTAGATTGAATTGAGTATTCAATAGTTCTAGGTACTCAGGGACGCAGGGTGTTCTTATCTGCGAAATGTTCAAGAATAAAAAATAAAATAAATAGTTTTCTAGACATACTTTCTTATACGATTCGTCATTAGAATCCAAAAAAAAAATTAAACGAATATGGCTGGCTTTCCATTTTACATATCGTGAAACGATATATGTATAAGGTAATACTAATAAAAGTAATAAATATCAGTACTTGATGTTAACGAAAAATGTATGTAAACACAAGGTTTAAACTGTTTAAAGTTGGTAATAAAACCAAGATTAAGTTCTAAAAGTGCGTGATTATGGAGTAGTGTAAGTTTTTAGGTTTGTTAACATTTTCTTTCTATTCTACTGACGAATGGAATGGTATAGACACATACGTAAAGATGTGTGCAGATCTTATGCTTAAGTATTACTATGTTTTCAAACGAATCAATTGATTATAGTCATTACGCACAACACATACACATACGCACACACACACACAACCACGCACACACACACGCACACGCTCGAAATACCAAATAGTTCTAGAATAGTTATAATAGTTCAATATTTGTAAGCAATACATATATAAAATACTTACCTATGTAAAATTATGCACCTACAATAAACAACTGTTTATTATGGAGGAGCGGGACTTCCTGACAGAGGTATTTGTTACCTACTAGGAAGACCCAACCCTGTTATCATTTTTAGATTCTCATTTATGAAATAAATCATTTTTAATTTTTTCATTTTCATTTTTCATCTTGCAGGTGATATCAAGCCGTTATTTTACTAAACACATTTTATTTCTTTCAACATTTCTTAGCAAGTTTGAGAAAAAAAATGTTAGCTGCCCTGTTCGATACTTAATTTGGCGGATGGTATAGCATCAAGGTGGACTAACCAGTGCTGCTGAGTTCCTCAAAAACGGACTTCATGGCCCTCGCAAGCGAACTCCGCTGCAGTATGAGATGGAACGCAGACCGCGGCGCCTGCGAGCTGTCAATACAAGTCGTGGAACTGACAGAGTGCCTAGAATTCTCTTCTTCTTCGTCATTTTCCCCAGAATTGCTTTCACTATCTAACGCTGAGACCTCGTCGTGGGCTGCCAGCTGAAAGTGTATTTATAAATATAATTAAACGGTTAAACTCACGGAGAACCTAGGTCTCCATTAACAAGCATTGAACCCGTGCTAACGCGTTGCGCGTTGTTAAGTTATAGTACATTGTGTAATAAGGACGGTAAATAAGAAATTGTGAACGAGTGTGAAAGTAAAGCCCAAGCCGAAACCGTCCCAGCCGCCCCTGCGTGGGGCGGCGGGCGCCGCTATAGTTCGACGTAATGTTGTATGAAAATCCTTGATTGCCCTAGGGCGTAATGAAGCATCTACGGCGCGCATCGCCGCAGCGCATTGACGCACTTACGGAACAAGGTGCTTAGACAGGTTGCCATTCGCTAACGCTCAATCGTCAATCGTAAACGAAAGGCAGCTAACTGTCTTTGTCGCACTAGTATGAAAGAGTGACAGAGAGGAAAACTACGATACGCTATTATGCGTCAGCGATTGGCAACTTGGCTAAGCATCCAGGTGTAATGCAAAATTATTATTCCTTCTACTAGCCTACAGTCAGTGACTTGAATTACTTGTTACAAAAAACTTTTATTCAATTGACAACATTTAATTTTTTTCACTGATCTATTTTTTTGCGGTCAAATAGCCAATGACAATTCTAAGCCAAAATTATAAATGAGACGTTCACAGGTGGCAAAATACAATATACGTTTAAATTTAACTACTAAAACGTTATCATAAACTGTATTGATGGGTCAATCACTTTTTTTTTGTTGTTATTCTATCACATCACCCAGGGGACAACAGTGGGATAGTTTGTTAGAAGAAAGTATCATGCACACTACTATCATGATGAGTGGATGACCCACCTTGGAAAGGCCACATAACTGTCAAAAAATTCAAACTTTTGTCAACTTGAATGCTGCTAAACTGTGATTTTAAGGGTGACCCAGGAGAACGTAACCATGGCAACGAGTGACATAAAAAAAGTGATTGACCCTGATACAGTTTATGATCATAACTGCGAAAACAATGAATAAAGTGCAACTATTTTTACTTCAACAAGTTTGACGGCCGTCAAACTTGTTGAAGTAAAAATAGTTGCCAGACGGCAAAATAAAAACACTCCCCAAGCGTGACATTTGAATTTATCGCGGGAGGTGTGTCAAACCTACCACTACTGGAGTGATATTGACCCTTATCAGTTATTCGTATCGTGACTCCTTATCAGTAGGTATATTATGAATAATTATCAATAACAGTAAACAGTCTTGTTTTCAATTTTCATTCGATAAAATTTAAACACATGTGATTTCTGTAAAGAAGCATACAGAAAGACTAATGATCTAATATGACTTTTACATTTCTAAGCATTTATAATTTTTTTTTATAACATAACATCTATTAGCTATTTGTATGACACTTTAGGATGTAATGAACATAATTGGCAAGATGGAGTGTCTACAATTACTAATTTATAAGACACATCTATAGCACAATTTATCAATTATTTTTGCACATAAGTAAAAATTTACCATAATTTTCATTTCTTCCGTTAAATATGAACACCTTTTTTCCTCATGACGCAGTGCTTTACCCAGCCTTTTACTGAGATCATAGTAGCATTTCACTGAAACATATAATTGATATTAGAATAAACGAATCTATACATTTTTATGACTTTACATATTATAAATTTAATTTGTCTTCATAAAAGCTACAAGATACAAGGTTTATAAAAACCTGAACATTTTAACCGTCTAGCTAGATTTAGACTGCTTTGTGCCAGGCCTAGGGTATGCATAACCAATTTAGTACATATATCACACATACAACTTTAGATTTTTTAAAGTTAGTTCAGAATAATAAATAAATAAATATCTCGGGACATCTTACACAAATCGACCTAGTCCCACGGTAAGCTCAATTAAGGCTTGTGTTGTGGGTACCAGGCGACGATATATATAATAGATAGATACATATAGATACTTAAATACATAGACAGCCACGACCAAGGAACAAATATTTGTGATAAATAAATACACAAATAATGCCCTCGCCGGGATTCGAACCCGGAACCTCCAGCTTCGTAGGCACGGTCACTACCAACTAGGCTACGGAGGCTGACAAAAGAATGTTTAGATCATAACTAAGGGCCGATTCAGAATGGCAGCGGCTGGCAGCGACTGACTCGTTTCGTCGCTCACGGTCGCTGGCGGCCCCCCGCCGCCTCGCGTTGTCGCCGAGGCCGCTGATGGGCGCTGGCCGCCTTCCGTCACCGCCTACTGTCACCGCTGGCATGGGCGACCGGCGGGTGTGAGTGATGGCGGAACAGCCGCGCGTTGCCGTCGACGGCCTCCAGTAAGTCCGTGCGGCCGTCAGCGGCACCGCGCGACCTTTTCGAGTATTTCAAGCGACACTGATATTTTGACGTGACAACGTCTTATAAATTGGTTTGCCGGGTGACACTTCAAGAAACTGCGTTACGCTCCGCTCACGTTATGCGCTCACAATGAGAGCGACTGAGAGGCACGCGTCCCTTCCACTCGGGCATGGTTAGCCCGCCTAAGAGCGAGAGAGACAGACATAAAAAGTGAAAGTCGTTGTCACGTAAAACATTCGCCCGTATACCGACTTTACAGGCAACCAATTTTTTTAATATGAAGATAAAGTCTAAAATTATTTCTCAATGAAAGGGATCGCCGTGTCGCTGCCGGCCGCTGCCATTCCGGTCTGAAACGGCCCTAACCCTTTGACGGGCAAAACTCAAAAATAATCGCTATTATATAGTACGAAATACAAAAAGATAGTGCTATATTTGTTTCTTGGTCATGGCTGTGTTTGTATTTAAGTATCTAATATGTTATGTATGTATCTATTATATATATTGTCGTTCCATACCCATGACACAAGCCACAAGCCTTAAGTGTGCTTACCATGGGACTAGGTTGATTTGTGTAAGATGTCTTAAGATATTTATTTATTTATTTATTTATGAATCAATACTGTTTATTCTTTAACCCACAAATACTGCTATGAATTGTAAGTGTTTGATGTGGGTAATTTCCATTGGCGGTATAATCTGGGTTAAGTATATAAAACAATTCTATCTAAAGTAAAGAGTAAACATACCAATAGAATGGCTAGCTGATGCTTGTAACGCAAAAACTATATTTATTAGTATCATGGCAGCGGTATCATCCTTGTTAGTCCGGTATGGGAGCAGAGTGGGGTGTCCCACAAACCGGACATCGTTGACTTTCAATTCAAACTTCCTGTTACACAACTCAGCTTTCACAGCAAACAGGGTTGATAACATTTCATCTGTGAACCCACTTAATTGTCCTGAAAAAGACGTAACAGTATATAAGTAATAATTTTTTTGCTTTTCCAAATATGACCTGTCCTGGATTCCTAGCAAAAACGACATATTTAATATAATTTGTCTGCCACTTAAATGTTATTTCGTCAGCTGACAACCAAAACTCACTATAAAAACTGTTACTACTCTTAGCAACCTCTTATGTCAGTACTGAATCAGAACTTAGATACAATCTCTATTTCAAGTAGGTATTTGTTACTTAGTGAGTTTTGGTTGTCAACCGACAATTTATTTCTTGAATCTGGTTTCACATTGTTATTTTGAGCAAATATCAAAGCTGCATCAAACCGCTCATGGGCAAATTCATGTTAGTGTAATGAATATGACCCTTACATTGCATGTTTATTTACTTATGGCATAATTGTAAGTGTGAAATTAAGTCCACATAAGAACTGTTTTAAATTTCTATATAGTAATAACAGTTAAATTTGAATCAATAAGAAACAAATGTGTGTGTAATTGGCCACTCACATTACACTTTTACATGGAATTGCCACTATGTATGATCTGTTGTGGCAGCACTTCTTTAAAACCCATTACTGATTACCATTGAGTCCAGAAAGCTCCAGATTCTATGGGCTTCTGTGATGGGATTCTGAGACCTGTAATTGCATACCTCATAGGTTGCAGTACTTGCCTGATTTCATTTACTAAAAATTACATTAAATATTCATTTAATAATATTATACCACTTAGTAATGAACATTGGAAATATGTAATTTCTGTTGTGCATGAAGAAGCAGATATAAGAAAATTCCACAGCCATACTTCTTCAATGCAAATTACAACTAAAGCAGGAAACGTAAATGTTTGGGTAATACCAGAATTAACAGGAACATCTTATCAATTGTTACGGGTCATGTAAAAGTAATATTATAATGTGACCTTCTACACTAAACACTAACTTACCCTTGCAAATGTTTGAAGTTTGAGATTGTGGGTTCTGGAGAAGATCTTCCGTCGTATTAACTGCATAGGGGTTGAGGCGACCACATTTTTTCTGCTTACTTTCATCTCTGTTTTCACATGTGTAAGGATACCTAAATAGCAACCTATCTCCCTTGCTGTCCGACTTTACAAAGAAAATGTTCAAAGGATTTACTTCCATGGTCGCAGAACTGTTAGGTATTCAGCTAGCTATAACGATAACAAATCAATGTATAAACAACAGTGAATGCAATTTGTGCAACAAAAATGAGTGCGATTGAACAGTCTTTTTGTAGCACATTTTCTTTACTGTGGCTGTGGCACCCTAGTTACTCAGAGCACTGAATAGGGACTTTAATAACTAATGAAAGACAATCGCGAGAAGGTCGTAGAGTAATTATTATTTCCACGAAAATCAAAATAAATCCGTACTGTAAGCGCACTGACGTAAATGACGTATAACATGACGTACATTGCTATAGTGACATGAGTCGGATATTGGGCAGAATAAAACTCATATTAGACGGTCGGCAACAAGGCTTCCCGTTACGGGAAGGGAATCTTGTATATTTCCGATTACGATCGACAACGTGGCCATCAAAATCATATCAAAATGTCCATCAAATTACCGTACAATAAACCGTACTACATGTTTGAATTGTGTTTTTTTTTTTATGATAATGGCACGTTTTTCCAAATACATTATACAGTTCTAGTATGTCTATGGTCTGACAAGACATTATTTGATTGGTAGTTTCGATTTTGACAGCTCCTCTCATAATAACTCATTCTCAGTCGAGTGACAAGTAGTTATCAAGTAATAATTTTCTGTTCGGTGACGATATTTTATTTAATTAATCTTCAAAATGGTAGTATCATCCACTAGTTTTCAGCTATTTCACATTTGTTTACTTTTAACACTTCCATTGGTATACGGAGAGGATATTTGTGTTAAGAGAAACTCGTGCAGTTGCGTATTTCCCAATGGCACGGGTATTGACTTAACGCCGTCTGCAAAGAATTCAGTATTCATATCCAAAAATAATTTTGAGTTGAAGAACGCTAGTGCACAAGTAGAGTTTAGCACTTATTATTATCATCCGTGCAAAGACGTGCTGATGACATTCGATGGTATCACACCAACGTGGAATGGAACCACTTGTGATGTCGCTGTGTCGGTAAGCTTGATACCTTCTTTTGTTGAGTAATAATAGTCTGTTATTATATGAGATGACAATAAAACGATAGCTCTTAGGAAACGTATCTACTGTGAAATGCTTTATTTTATGAGTATGATTGTACCATAAAATAGAAAATAGACAATCTAAAAATTTGAATACTTAATGCTTAATGACTACTGTGCGGTTTTTCAGCTGTGTAGGCATAAAATTAGTTGGAATGGGACTGTTAAAGATCAACTGATAAAAAAAGAAGACATTCTCGAGAAATTGGGGACCTCTAACGGCACAGATGCTCCTGGAGTTGAATTTGCGCATGATGGTAGTTACATCACATACAAAAATCCACCATCGTAAGTATTGTATTATTGGATTTGTCATCATAAATTAATAAGCACTCCCTCACACAAATCTCGCCTATTTATATTATATCATAAATATTTCGACAAATATTGTGTAGTGCTCACAGTAACAAGCTTTTTTTAGTTTTCAACTTGGAGAATTTAATATAAGTGTTAATTGCTCTTGAATGTATCAGAAGCGGTTTTAACACATCAACTTTTATAGAAAAACAATATCCTTTTTTTTAATGATTTGGGGCATCAACGTGGGGCGGGAGTCGTAAGAGTCGACTAAGGGATTGAAGTAGTATCACTATCCATTCTTTGATTTGATTGATGACAGGCAGCAGTGTCATCATAGTGGATACATTACTGCGATCGCCAATCCGCATGCCCAGCGTGGTGATTATGGGCATTTACCTCCTAATGCGTCTATACGCATAGTTAGTAGGAGAGGCCTACATCCAACAGTGGACTGAGATAGGCTGATGATGTGATGTGTGTGTGATGCTGATGTGGGGCTTCAACAGCAGTACATAAGAAAACAAATCTGAGTGTACAGTAAACAAAGCCAATAAAAGACATCCACAAAAATACAATCAACATGCAATAACAAGATAGAGTGTGCACATTTACACTAACTAACATTAACAACATAACTAACATAAGTTTCAATTATAAAGTTTACATGTAGGTACGTGAGTGTGTTTGTTGGTGTTGAGTGAGTGGTTTATTGTGAGATTAATATCTTAAATATCTTAAGTAAATAAGTCAAATATAAATTATAAATATTAGATGTCATATACCAAAGAAAAACGACCAAGATCACCTAATGTCTGAGGTGGGGATTGAACCCACATGCTCAGCTTTCGCAGCTCAAAACCAAGTGGCCGAGGGGTGCAGGCATCAGCCGCGAAAGTTGAGAATGTGGGTTAGATCCCCACCTCGGACGTTAGGTGATCTTGGTTGTTTTTCTTTAGTATATGGCATCTTGCCATACCAAAAGAGATGAGCAAAAAATCAAAGTAAGCCAGCAAAGCATGGAACAAAGTATGCTGGGTATAAAGCTACGGGATCAACGCAGGTTAAACAGATATACGAAACATAACCAAGATAATGGATGTGACATGGAAACTGAAAACATTGAAATGGAAATGGACAGGACACATGATGTGCTCTAAAAAGGATAAATCGACGAGAGAAGTCACAGAATGCTATCCAAAGGAAAAGAAGCGACTACATCAAAAACCCTATAAAAGATGGGAAGATGATTTGCCTGAGAACTGGAGAAGATTCTCAAAAAACCGTGAGAAGTGGCGCAGCTTGGAGGAGGCCTATGTCAATGACAACCTGACAAAAAAAAAACAAATGAATATGACGGCGGCGTCATCATGTAGAATCTAAAATGTGAAAAATATCCAATAGTAATCAATGTACAAAAACAACAGCTGCACCTGACCTGACCGATCAGGCGATCACGTCACCTGCACCCGCCCGGACCCTCTAAGTCCTATAAGTAACCTGACTGATGGTCGGTGGGGGCATTCTTGTCATCGAAATGGTCAGTTGCAGACGTAGTCTTATACGCTGTGTTATTTTAAGATTGATGTTTTAATATCACGAATTGGTGAAGAATAAACCAGTGCTCAAATACGAAGTTGGTAATTGTCTCATTTATTGGACCCTAAACCCTACTCTTATTATAATAACAGAGGAGACGCCAATATCAGAAGTGCCGAACCCAAATTTGCCATCAAATCAAGTCTACATTCGCTTAAATGTTGGCCTATTCGGTTGGATTGGACGCAGTAGAAAGCTGTAGCTACGAGTAGTATTTTCGCCCATTCTCTGTCAAAGATGATTCCATCGGATCCGAACATACCAGAATCGATCAAGAGAATTTTCTCCGCGGTTTCACACCTAAACTAAGGAATGTGGAAGCCACCTATAAAGAGAGTGATCCCAGGAGTTTCATCAATAAAACTACGTACATCGATACAGTAGTTTCGAGAGAATTGTAAATTATGCGAAGAAATTGGTCACCGTGGTGAAGATTATGACGGCCGTTTGAACAAAAACAAACCAACCTAAATCTACTGTTCCCTGCTACGTGTGCAACTACATGAACCACGACGCTACTTTCTGTCCTATGCGGTACAAGAAACGAAAGGAAGATGGAACTTCAGCTACGGGCGACAATACCTACCGCAAATACCAGCAAACAAGTGATAATTTTTACTGCTTTGCATGGCTCTTTGAGCCTGGTGTAGAATATAATTGTGACTAAGCAGTCTTATGAATTGCAATAATGGTGAGTCATTTCTTGAAAAAGCAGTTTTGAGAAGTATCTTAATAATCCCGTAATTAATAATCTGCACGTACAATATAGTACATGATTTATCATTCGATTTTACCGATCACGATGCGTCACATCATAATGAGAACATAAGCAGGAATTTGTGTCCCAATTTCCGGTACCTATAACTTTTTCTGAGACATTGATGCGTAATTATTGTTAAATAAACAATAATTTGTTTGATAGTTGGTCAATTGACAAAAACTTAACGAGATAAGAAACAAATCGTCAACGTCGTGAAAAAAAAAAAAATTTCAGCAACTTTATAAACACCCAAACACGTGAATAAGTACAATCGGAGAAATTAAATCAATTTGATTGGTTACTTATCTCTTGGTTATTTCCAACTGAATCTAATCTCTTACTAGACCCATGTAGCTAGTAAAAACAAAAAAAAAACGAAATCGCAATGCGTATGTGCGATTACAATATCAGACCCAATAGGTGCCCTTTGCCTTTGAATAGTTACCAAATTGATAAATGGCATGGATTAGTGGCCAAATTGATAAATGATCCGGATTTTTTTAGGAACATATAGCTTCTGGTTTAAAGTTCACAAAGACTGAACTAATTAAAACAAAAAAAAAGATGCTAAAAAAAAACACAAGGCAATACCAGTTAAATATCTTTTGGCTTAATAAAAAAAAAGAGCCCTTTAACACTGCCCTAAGGCTTGACGCTAAAATACTTGCTCACACATATGACGCGTTGACGGCGTCAGAGTTCAGTGCCCGTCGACATCAATAAATTACTATCTAAAGTAGGATTTTTATTTAAATTCTGCGTTATCATGAAAATGACAACAAAGTAGTCTAAATTTAAAGTCTTCTGAAGACAAAAATTAATTAACATTTTAATATATCCACAGCACAGGTTTCGTCCAATAATAGTCTTCTGAAGAAGTATTTAAGACTAAATGTCCAAAAAATTAAGCAAAATAAAAAATGTATGCAACGGGTACCTACCTATAAAAATTACAAACGCTGAAATCTGTTGTCACATGTCACTCGTATCAGTTTGAAACTTTAGCAGTTGTAAGTGGTAGTCGTAAAACACTTTTGTCATTAAGTTATGGTCGAAAATTACAAGATTTACTGATTACAATATAATATAGTGATTTAACTTCCTTAGAAGGGCGGTATCAATAGCTTAACTGCAAAAAACAACTTTAATAAATCATGAAAGCGATTTTTAAATTTAAATTTTTTTTAAAAATACCATTTCAGTTAAAGTACCTAAAGTTGGGTGATATTTTTCTTTTTCAAAGCCTCGTTTGGAGTGCTACATATCACATAGCATCTCAAAATTGTACGTAAAACATGATAGAAAAATGTCTCATTATTGTTGGCAATCTTGACCAACGGCACTTATTCGTTGTCATCCTTTACCTAGAAAAGTTGACAACAGGCAAAAATAAAAACTAAAAGCCTTTATTGAGGACACTTTCATTTTTAAAATGAGGTGTGCCTATAACTTGGCACAGGTCGGCATCAAAGTATATTTAATTTGATTAACTAATTGACTTTGAATATAATAAAAAGCGTCTGCCAATTTCTTGGATTTCCATGTTTTCAGCACATGATAATAGACAAATAGTGATAATAATTTAACACGATAACAATGTGATTAAGTTACGGCGTCAGAATTTCACTGCTAATGAGCATTGAAGTGTTGTCATTTTCGTTGCACAAATGTAAATGAGAATTGCAATTAATTAATTGTGAAAATTATAGAGTTTGAGACATGCTGTCTATTGGTGAATAATTTTACACGACCTCTAGGTCAGGATAAGCTCATGACCTTTTTCAATTTATTATTTACGCTGGTATAACTGTGCAATAGTGTTGATTCTTAGTGTTAATTTTTGTGACATAGTGTAGTTAAATCTACAAAAAAATTCGCCGTTCACTCTGTAGTTTAAAAAAAAAAACTTGTACAACATTCCTATTGAAGTTATTAGTTCCCAGTTAAAATAGCAATTTTCTTGTTCTCCCATAGTAAACTTATCACTGATTGGCAACCGTGATGTCACAATTTGAAACAAATTTGGGTGGCAACCTTTAAGGGCCTTGTAGGAATGTTAAAACTTTAGTCCTGTAATTCGACTTTAGTGTTACTTTGATGACATAGATAGTTGATATTCACAGAAAACTGCATCAGTTGATACAAAAAAATTGACACAACGACTTTTGTTCTAACTTCCCAAAAAAAAATAAAGTGAAGTTCTATATTCTAGAATATATCGCTTGACGGCGAGCTTGCAATCGTGACTAAATATCGTTTTAAAGGAAATATACCAACACATCAGCAAAAAAAAAAAGTAAAAAAAAAACACAAGAACTGGCGCCCAACGTTGTGCCCCTGAAATCAATATTATCTTAAAATTACGCTCACATGATCAGAAATATCACATACCATATATCATCAAAGAATATTATGCAGTGAAATCGATCGAAGTATGTCAACAAAATTGCTGCTTATCTTACCTCACTCTTTGATCTGGTCAGTTAGTAATCTAGTGCATAGTAAAATACCTGGGTTAAAAAAAAAAACATAAAAAAAAAATTAAAGTCCTTTATTGGTTTCAAAACATCCCAAAAGTAAATAAAAAAAAAGTCTTAGGTACTTACACTCTAAATATCAGAGTCGTTCAGATGTTCAGCAAATACAACGTACATGTTCCATACAAAAAAAAAACATTTTCTTGACTTTCTGGGAATATTGAGCGTAAAGTGAGCGCAAGAAAATTTGGAGAATCGCGGGTTGGCAAAAAAATATTCCAAATGCAATTCGAATAAATCAAAATTTGTGTTAAATCTATGGCCTGTTTGTGGAACATTTGGAAGAAAAATATTTTGGTTGTTTAAGTATTTCATATGTTTGCAATGGTAATAAAATAAAATTGAAATTGAATTTTGTGTCTACAAAAAATGTGTTAAAAGTGCAGCCGCTACAACATAGCTAAGACATGTGGCAGGAATTATGAAAATAGAACGATAAAATATTTCATTTGGTCAACTCAAAACAAATTTCTGAGCAATGACAAAAGCGTGAAAAGTGGTTATTGTTCGATGTGAATTGCCGGTTTAAAATTGAGGTCATATTTGAATTTGGTTTACATTGCTATGTCAAAAAAAAATCTAGATAGTCTATAAAAAAAAGCATTGACTTATGTCTTATTACAATAAACATGTATAACGAGAATAAATGGTCACGCTGAGGGCGAAATGCGGATTTAAAAAATAATGATAAAAAAAAATAGAAACATAAAAGTAAATATAAAAAAAACAACAAAAAAAATAGTAAAAACAAAAAGTTACGTAAGCGGTCTAGAATCAACATAGAATCAACATTGTACTAGATATTAAAAAAAAAGAGTTAATAAAAAAAATTGAAAATTATAGTCAACTAGTCATGATGACGTGACGGCGGCGTGTCACATTGACAATAGTTTGATTCGTTTTGTCACTATAACCATTTGCCAAATGTTAATGATAATGACAGCATATTGTTGAGAGATAGTAGCTTTCCAAAAGAAAAATTAAATAGAATAAAATTAAAAAAAGGGAGTACCTACAAAAATATGATTGAAGCGCTATGCCGGACCAATCAGTTTTAAGCACGCTAAAGGGACAAAGTATTAGTGTCCGGTCTAGCTAATAAAGATGAGTATAATATATGTTGATTGAAAGATGTCGGGTCGGACCAATCATTTCGCTAAAGGGACAAAAACAATAATGTCCGGTCTAGCCAAGGAAAAGGTACGTTTTGATTGAAGGACACCGGACCAATAACTCCGCTAAAGGGGCAAAAAGAACAATGCCCGGACTAGCAGGTAAAGAAGAAGTGACTCCTCCAGTGTCATGCAGAAGGATCTAAGAGGCTAGTCCTGACGTTCGGGCCAGGCTAACCTGATTTATCATTTGTGGTATCAAGCTAAGATAATTTATCAGTCAGGATGATCGAACAGTTAAAGTCATTCTTTCGATTCTGATATGCTTTGTTGTAAAGCTGCACGCACGAGGACGTGCGTATGTCAGTATGGCCGTGACGGCGGCGTCATCATGTAGAATCTAAAATGTGAAAAATATCCAATAGTAATCAATGTACAAAAACAACAGCTGCACCTGACCTGACCGATCAGGCGATCACGTCACCTGCACCCGCCCGGACCCTCTAAGTCCTATAAGTAACCTGACTGATGGTCGGTGGGGGCATTCTTGTCATCGAAATGGTCAGTTGCAGACGTAGTCTTATACGCTGTGTTATTTTAAGATTGATGTTTTAATATCACGAATTGGTGAAGAATAAACCAGTGCTCAAATACGAAGTTGGTAATTGTCTCATTTATTGGACCCTAAACCCTACTCTTATTATAATAACAGAGGAGACGCCAATAAATAAATAAAAAGGAACTGTAAATATGAAGAACCCAAAATACATATATTTATACATAAGGTGAAATGTAAATTAAGTCAGAGAATAAAGGCTATTTTTTTTTTTTTTTTTTACATATGACATCTAGTGTTTATAATTTATATAGTATTAAGTTTGCACTTATCATGGGGGGTATATGCCATAATCGCCACGCTTGGCAGGCGGGTTGGCGATCGCAGTTTAGTACACCGCATTACAGGGATGCTGCTGCCCATCCACCGGTGGTTTTGGACGTAGTTTAACGACATACCCGGGTTTCCAATTCCTCAGTGACTCTGATATGACTATATTGAGAGGGAATGAAAATAAATCTTTTTACTTTAATAAAAAATATATATGTTTGTAATTTTTCAGGTCTTCATCAGTATATTTGATTTGTGCTGAAACTGATGACGAGTTTTATGTCAAGGATTTAACGGAACCAAATGATGTTGTAAGTTCACATTGATAATTATATTAATTATTATTTGTTTTCTAAAGTGGGTCCAGAATTCAGTGTCTTGAGGCAGGTGATTGATGCCAGGATTGCAATAACCGGACAATTTTCATAACCGGTTATTCTATGGTTATGATTAGAAATAAATAAATATCAAAGAGAGAAAGATGTTTAACATTTTGTAACTTTAATGTGGGAGCATCAAAAACTAAAGATTTATGTTTCACAACACAAAGTTGTTGGAAAATGCTTTCAATCCACTTTAACTCATTTTATCTAAAATATCTAAAAATCAATAAAAAAAATCTTGGTTAAAGTTTGTAAATATGAATCTACATATTTCTCGCGGTTTAATTTTTTTATTTATTATTAATAGTACATGTGGATAATGTGGATTACAATTTTAAAATTAGTAATGGTCCAACAAAACTCTTCAGAGTTTGACTGTAGGATCCCAGTCTCTTTTTATCCATATATTCAAATAGTCTCAGAAATATAGTAGGTATCTATATGCATTGACTATTTCTTACGGTGACTGGGATAGTAGACCTGTAATTTTTCTTAATAATTGGGATAGAATTTTTATTTTTATTTTTTATATGCAGTGTGTAGGCTAGCATTGTAAAAATAGTTTTCTTATGGATAGTTCATTCGCAAGATTGCTTGGACTGTCTACCTCCATGCACTGCACTAATATTCATGCTATCACATTGAAATTCAGAAAAACATGGAGTGATACATAATCGCCACGCTAGGCAAGCAGGTTAGCGATCAATATTCTATTCAGATAATAATAGTGGCTTGGTACCGCCCGATTCAATTAATTACTAAATAATCTGGTCTACAGTCTTATATGTAATATTTTGGTGTAACATAACCCCACGCATACAGTATTTATTATAAACAGACATCGTAGTTTTTATAAATAGGTATGGAGTACATGTTTATATGTATTTATAACATTTTGAATTATACTCCCACTCATTAAATAAAATGGCTCAAATGCAATATTCGATTCTCTCTTGTCAAGTCCAGAGTATGTGTGAATGACTGCATTTAAATGGAAAATAAATCAAATGGAGCCCAAATCGCGGCGGCAACGAACAGGAGACCAGCAGTAACCTATTACAAATTTACTTAAAATCCGATTAATCATATAATATTTTGTTGATTTTCAGAAACTTGCTTTCTTCTCAAGGAATGCTTGCCTGCGACAAATAGAGTCAACCCGTTCCGTTGGCTCCACGTTGCTGATTGTATTCTTCTCGTTCGTCATTTTCTACCTGGTCCTCGGAGTTTGTACTAAAAAATTCTTGATGGGAGCTACAGGCATAGAAGTTATACCAAATCTGATGTTCTGGACTGAATTGCCTAATCTTGTTAAGGTAAGGCCTATTAATTTCTTAAGATTTTCACAGGGAAGCACGAAACTACATGTGGCTTTGACATAAATCTACAGCTGTTTAAACTAATTATATTGTTATAATATGTATAAACAATCGTCTCCATTAATATGCGTGAAATAATAAAAAAAACAACATTTACGTATATCGTTTAGTGCAGATGGCCCTCCGAAGTTTTAGACCTGACGTAAAATGACACACTTCTCGCACTAGGGCATAAAAAGGCACCATCTGTACTAAAATAGTACATTACGACACAAGTGCGTATAACATGAAATTCGAAACGAGTGGCGATGTTTTAAAACACGACCGGTAGGGAGTGTTTTAAATCGACACGAGTTACGAATTTCTTTTTTGCACGTGTCGTACGACGTTTTTTAGTACAGATGGCCCTCCGAAGTTTTTGGACCTGACGTAAAATGACACACTTCTCGCACTAGAGCCTAAAAAGTGCACCGTACTAAAATTATTTTTCTCAAACTTGCTACGGAATGTTGATGTTACTTACTTTAAATTAAACCCGGAAATACTATGTATCCGGTGGCATATGCTAAGATGATATGTAAAGAGATTTCATGTATTTATTTCACACCTAGGACTGCAAACAAACTGTCTTTTGTTTTGAAACGTCAAATTAAAGACACTAGGTCTTGACATTCAGCCCGCAGAAAAAAAAACCTTAGAACTAATGTCTATACCACCAGGTCTATACCTCAGACAGATTTAAAAAAAAATTAGGCGCGAACGATTTTTTTAAATGTTTTACGATATTGTACTATTGGTACCTATATTTACAAATGAAATAGTATGGTTCGGCGAAATCAGTTCGTTTTATTTCATGGCAAGTTTGAGAAAAGCACTATACAAATCTCGGCGAGAAACAGGGTTACAGGCCGCGTATTCCTAACTGGCCTCAGTTCCTTCGGCCAGATATATCTACTTGGCCTGTAACCCTTCGTTTCCCGTCCTCTATAGTAATGTACTATTACAATAAGTGAATGACGTATTTTCAGGACGGCTGGGCCTTCGCCCTGAACGGGTTCAAGCTGCCGGCGCGAGGGCCCGGCCCCAGCACATCGCCCGACCCTAACAGCTACGACTCCATATAACAACAACGAGACGACGCGCTACTTGACGGACAACTCGTTTTCATCGAGTAGCTGGTAGGACAGAGTAGCGTTGAAAATGTCGAAAAATCTAAGGTTTTTTCCGGGAATTTATGAAAATTTCGTTTTTTTTCGGGTTTTCACAGAAATAATCAATGTCACTGTCACTCCTTTCCATCTACAGATGTAGTGCAAAATCCTTTTTCTTCGGCTTTTCACGGAAACATCCGAATTCATATTGCTGTCACAATGAACTTCAGTATAATATATTGCACTGAAGCTAATTGAGACAAGGAGATTAATTCGGGCGTTTCCGTGAAAAACCGAAGAGAAAAGATTTTGCACTATAATTGACTTTTCCTCGATAACATCTCGTTCTCCTGGTATAAGTGAAAATGAGATCTAATGCACATTGGCTTAGAGTTGAAAATGAAAGTGGAAACTTTCATTGATTTTTCCGAAAAATCCGGAAAAAAACGAGCTGTTTGGAAAGAAATGGGATTTAATCCGGAAATTTTCAACGCTAGGCCAGAGGACCATAAAGAATATTCTTATCAGTAAAATATAAGGTCTTCGCACATTATAACAATTCAACTCGATTCTATGCCCAATATTGAAATTTACGCCCTATGTAAGACCTTATGTTTTAAGGCAGGCGTCAGCTACATTTTTGGCAGCCAAGGGCCATATAGTAGTTACCCTTTTGACCGCTAGACGGCGAAGGATTATGCTGAGCTCCAGACGCCACGCGTACACGATTATTTAAGCGAAATTGAACTTTACGGCGTCCCGCGTAGTTTCTACTGATTGACTGAAATTGACGCGAGCCGCACTTTGTTACTGACTGAGAATATAGTGTTCATCTCAGCCTAAAGACACTATACGAAATTGACAAAGAGGCTCGCGGGCCGCGGGTTCCGACCGCTGTTCTAGGGCAAATCCACAAGACTGTAAAGGTGCATGCAGACCAAAAGAGCATTCGCTGTTCTATCCCCCTACTCTACGAAATTCGATCGTTACGCGAAACGTGATTCGTTGATTTCGTAGAGTGGGGGATAGAACAGCGAATGCTCTTTTGGTCTGCATGCACCTTAACAACAGTTACCAATTATTTTGTGTGTTTTTACATCCATTTATCAAAGTTAAGTGCCCGTCTTGTGGATTTACTTTCCAGGTTTCATTTAAAAAATATATATTAAAGTAATGTACGACGAGTCGTCTACGCATTCGTCACGCATTGACCGCACATTGTCCACGCGGTGACTACGCGTTTGCGACTGATGTGCGACGAGCAACCATTTTCATTGCCTATTCGTTGACGCCGCGTTGTCTATTAATGGGTCAATAAATATCATTGGCTGGAGCAACTAGTTGACTACTCATCGAAAGTGTTTGTAGAGTTGCTGCCGCGTTGGCATGGAGTGGAGTTATAATGTGCGAAGACTTTAAACGGTTAAACTCACGTGTATTTAGTTAGTACACGCGACGTTAGTAAAGTCAGCATTAGATATTTATTGCGGGTAGGGTGTTCACAATGATCTTAACACACTCTTATAGTCTTAGCAATAAGGTCGTACCAAGTTCATTTTGAACACCCTGCCCGCTTAGCAATATCTGTACGTACGTACGTACCGTCGTGATAGCTTAGTGTTTGGTAATGGAGACTTAGGCTCTCCGAAGCATGTCGCGCATACTCAGTACACGTGAGTTTAATTTAACCGTTTAATTATATTTATAGGTATTATGTCTCACGATAGCTTGAATTCTATAATATTCTTATCAACTTAGGGGTACTTTTACCAATCCCGAATAAAATATATCTACCAAATAAATGTTAGCTTTCCTTTTCTTTTATATACTTGAGGAAAAGGATAGTGAGAGTTTTATCTGACGGATAAATTTATCCGTGGCATCTGAAACAGGCCGTAAGCCTAGGAGGTTGTCATTGCGCCCGAACTAATTTTCTATTCACTCCACGAAATATAAATCGCATTCCTTATAGGGGATGCAAACCGGTTTTGACAAGTATTAAAAAACCGGTTAGTAACTTCACCGTAATCTCATTCGCCGTAATCTCATAAACATTAAAACCGGTTTGTACTTGCGACTTAGCTCTTAAAGAAACGATTTTGTATTATTCAATCATATTTAAAAAGTCAATTTAAATATGATTGAATAATATAATTTATGATTATGATATTTATGATATTTCAATGGCTCGGAGTGTAGTAGAAAAGGTTTTCTCGAAAACGACGTTTGTTGTCTTCTTGCAACTTAAAACTCCATCAAATATCAACTTTTCGTTTGCTCAGCCTTTAATATGAGCAATGCTCGAACTGATATGAAAAAAAGGCTTGTAGCAATAAATGTAATTGGAAATATTTATTTGAAATGTTCAACAACTTCATTTATTTATGAGTATAATAAAATATACTCATAAATAAATGTACAATAATATTTTTCTATGAAAAATAAATTATTTGACAATTGCACTTATAGCCATAGCTCGGTCTAACTATCGCAGTAACTATATTATATTGGTAATACCAATACTAATATATTATATTGGTATTTACCTGAGTTTTAACTATTCTGTTATTGTACTAGAATATTCTTTATGCTTGCCCACACCGATACATTAATTTACGTAATAGAGCCGTATTTCTGGTTGTATTTTAGGTCATTAAATAACTATGAATGACAGGAAATGGAGCGCGCCTTAGATAATTCATATATCTTATGTATAATTACCATTAATTATTTAGGGCTTATTCTACATCTCCGCATCAACCTCATATTTTAATATTATGAATCAGTGTTTTTTGGCCGTGACTATCTTTATTATTAATATATATTTTGCTGTTCATAGTGTTCATAACTTTTATTTTTTTATGATAGTGGCACGGCCATTAGAGGGTTTACGACTAAACCGTCGTACATAGGACCGAAAAACACTGGTTCCTGAATAATTAAAAGTAAAAAGGACTGAATCAATGTGTGATAAGATCGATTGGAGTGGATTCTCCTCAGATGTAAAGTTGGTGCAATACAAAACCTAAATTCAAAAATGATAAAAAAAGGGAAACTTGTCAAATGAGAATATAATATTAGAAACTAAGATATTTTCAAGATTTATTGATGTGAACAGTTATACATATCGATTGCTATGCTCTACGAACAGTTGAGTTAAATTATTATAAAAGTATTCATTTAATATCGGACCGAGTTAAATATTGGCAACGTTTATTTTGCGAGAGAAACTCAGTACTGGTATTTTCAAATAAAAACTTATCGATAGTTCATTACATTCTCTCGTTTGGATATTGTTCGCTTACTTACTATAGTTTCATCTTATTTTACCTATAAGTTTCTTGAACCACTTACCTCTCTAGGAAATGAGTTGCCATTTTTAATTCAGACTAGGGTTATAACGGAGCTAAATATTTGAAATAATCTATAACTCAAAATTGGATCAAAAATTCTAGTTTTACCATATGAGAAATACCTATATTTATGAAAGTTTAGAATTTTACACATTTTTAATTTATCCTATTAATAAGATTCGAGCATATTACATGTATAATATATAAGTATAAATAATAAGGCTGATAGGTAGACTTGTGAATTCATTCGGCCGTAATATGTTCCACTTCAATGTCTTCAATGCCCAGTTGCCATTACGTTATATCTATATATCGCGGCTGGCAGAACACTGAGAATTCGATAATATTTGGTTAAGTATTTTTTAAGCTGTTAAAAACTATTACATAAACCTATACATATAAATAAGTGCCAATTTTAAATCGATACCTTAATGCATCTGTAAATTATAAAATCTCAAGTAAAATATAGTAGTCACTATGAATAATTATAATATTACGTAGAAACTAAATCTTCAGAACTGTCTACTTATTTTGAAATTTGTACCAATTTTTTAGTACCTATTCTATTATACCATGTACTATTTTCCGATATGTATACAAAATGCCTTCTCTATTAATATCCTTTATTATTTTTTTATCTTTCAAATCTCGGACCAATACATAATATGTAAATGTACTGACATAATGACATAACACAATGTCAATCCTTTGAATTTGTTATTTTTATCTTATTTTATAAGTTTATAACATACCTAGTTCAGTTTTATCTACCGTTGAATTAACAAATCGTCAGTTGATATCTAAAACTCACTAAGTAATCAATATCTACATGAAATAAAACTCGTATCTATCTCAGTTTTGATACAGTATAGTGCCATTATGAGGTTGCTAAGGTTAGTGAGTTTTGGTTCTCAGAGGACGAAATGTATGTCCCTATATATATTTGTCCACCTGAATCAATTTACAATAGGTTTATACAAGTAACTGCAACTGCATTATGATAGACAAATGAGGTTAGTTTAATATCTCATTAATTCATTATTTTTATGTATTTACACACTGAATGCACAAGTATTTTTTGAATTACGAAGAATCACTGCTTGAAATCTCACCTTATACGCGTTTTTTATAAGTAATAAGTTTCACCAAACTTCATGTGTGACATTTTTGGAGACGTCGCTGTATATTCTTATGCATAATTTAGGACAGATTTAGTCTTAGACGAATTTTTAGATATAGACGTCTTGTTAGAAAGTATGTTGTTAAAAATAAATATTATTTTTCTTGAAACTTTTTTTCTTATTCTTGAGTGAGCCAGAGTTTAGTTTTTTTGTATTATTTTATCATTGTAGAAAGGTTGTATTTAGAAAGGGACAAGAGGTTTGCTGTTTCTTTCACTAGTCACCCGATCATCAATACATGATTTGTTAAGTTTTGTTTTAATATTGAAGGATTGTTACACTGAATGTAATTCTGACTGGTGTTGATATATATATTGGGTTCGAGTTGTTACTAGGTTATTAGGGCCTTTATCCGAGCGTTTCAACCTTATCACACGTATCCCGTGAGAGATGCATGAACTTTTGGATATATTGGTAGACGTAGTTGACAACTACCAAGATATCCAAAAAACGTAGGTATGAGATACCCACGGAAATCGGGTAATAATATTGCCGCCGAAGTCACGGCGGTTGAAACGCTCGGAGAAATGCCTATTAGATTAATCGAACAATAAAGGCAGCTAAGCAAAAAGGTGACTCAAATATTTTGATCAGTAGTATTGGCACATGATTGGTGTGACAGTTATGTTGCCGCGATATAGACTTCACATGTGTTTTCGGTAAGTGCGCCCATGCGCGCCGTAGGTGCGTCATTATGCCCGTGGGCGATTATGGATTTTTATACAACATTACATCACTGTACCTAGTAATTATTGCAATAAAAATAATGTAATTGAAGTACCACGGCAGCTAAGCTCGCCTGGTGCTTTGTCAGTCACGTGTTGAATGGTCCCTAATTATTAGAAATTATTTAGACCGTTTTAGATTTGTTTTAAGAAAATATACATTTTTATTTCCTTTTTTTTCACATGTGTGATGAAAAACATTATGTGCCATGGGCGGTAATATACTCGTGTGAAGTAAAGCCCGCGCCTTCGGCTTCGGCATTACTTTCAAGTTGCATGCAGACCAAAAGAGCATTCGCTTTTCTACTCTACGAAATTCGATCGTTACGCGAAACGTGATTCGTTGATTTCGTAGAGTGGGGGATAGAACAGCGAATGCTCTTTTGGTCTGCATGCACCTTTAAACTTGTTCACAATTCCCCCCTTAATATACAATGTACTATTACTAACTGCTAATAAAAGAGGGACGGGTAGTATACAGGGTGTAATCGATAAGTGTTTACAGGCCGTAAATCCGTAAATATGAGACATATCAGAAAATTTTAACTGATATCGAAAGTGCATTAAGTACCCAACGAGTAAAATTACACTAATAACTTTTTTGAAATAAAATCAGAAATATCTCAAATATTAACTTCAAACCGTCCAATACATTTATTAGTACGTAACCGTTCATTCAAAGACTAGTTTAATACGAATATTTTTTATTTAAGAATAAATGTTAGATTAATTATTTCATAAACGGTAGTATTATTATTTTATTACAATGTATTCGTACAAATAACGAATCTCTCACAGTTTTATCTCTTACGACACCCAACATTCTTTAAGGCTGTAAGTCGTCATACTAAATGTATGGGAGCGTTTTAAGTTAGTATTTTTAATATTACTTCATCTATTTAGAAAAAGTTATTAATTTAATTTTACTCGTTGGGTAACGTACTTTCGATATCAGTTAAAAGTTTTCTTTTTTCTCTCATATTTACGGAATTATGGCCTGTAAACACTTATCGATTACACCCTGTATATCGCGCTAGATACTGTCGCTTTAATCATGTGCTAACCCTGTAGGATAACCACAGTAGCTTTCCTTTTTCTACTTTGATATACTATCAACAAGTCTATTCGATGCAGTCGTGGGCCATTTAATCTTGCTCAAGGAGACGGATTACCGAACAGTACGACAAATCCTTCAACGTTAAATTCACGTAATGCGTATAATATAATACAAGTCCGTGGGAATTTTAAAAAGGCTTAGAAAATACGCAAAATGTATAATGAAAATCACACCAATTAAAGGTACAATCAACAACACAGCTGTGAACACAGGCAAAGTGCCAAAAATATGTAAACAGAACTTTATTGCCTGGACATAAAGGTGTGTATACATATTTCTATTAGTGAGATGAATTATAATTGTTTCAGAGTTCAGCCGAAATGACAATCGAAAATAATAAATCGATACGATCGATATAGGCAATTGCCTACCCAAGGAAATAACATTAAACTTACATAAAAAAAAAAACTATGTGATAGACATTCCGGCTTACGATTTTGATCTTGGCTGATATGGTCTTTTCTTAATT
>JALPQI010005199.1:0-78529 GCA_025490895.1 Thaumatotibia leucotreta | reverse complement strand
AATAAACGTCTAAAAACAGTCATAAAAGCTGTATAATCTACTTTAACATCACCATAAACCGACTCGATATAATTAGTAATATCTCGCCATATCATTAATAATGCGTAATACTGACTACTAAAGTTATATCTAGAATACATTGTTGCTAAGCATCGGTCGACTTTTGAAATTATTACATAGATAGAGACTTCCCCTACCCAATTATGTATTATTTCACTGTTTTTGATAGCCTTATATAATTTCTGTTTGAAATCATGAGCGTCGACATTGCTTAAGGCCATTTTTCTGGAAAGATATATGTAATGTTATAATATTTACACTGTAATTTACACTTCATTTATTTAAACAGTAATTTACACATCACTCAAACTGTATATTATAGGTGCATCCCAACGCACCTTTCACCACCATAATAATATAGACATTTCCCTTATTCAATGTAGCGACGTCTTCATCACCCAAATCATTAAACGAGCTGGGAGCGAGACGTGGCCCACGTCTTTGAGTCGAACGACGACGTGACCACATCAAACTTCGAGTCCCATCTCCCACAGGGCTCAATTAACAGCGGTGTGTTAACAGGCAGATCCTTTAGTTTAAACCAGCTGATAATGTTACCCCCGCCTTGTTCAAAGATGATAGCGACATTATAATTATAATTTAAAATATCACTTACAAAAATTACTTACAAGCGTGTGTATAATGAGAGAGTATAATATATGACTACCTATATGCTACCGCTGTTTATATACACTGATTTCCCTCCCCTCCCGTACAACCCAACCTCACTCCCTTCGCTGAGTTGGGAGGTAAAAAGGAAAACAAAACTTTGACATATCATTCCTGTTAACAAATAAAATAATTTAAAACATACCTAAGGTATGGTTAAGTTTTTTTAAATTTATTCTTCATTATTTTCGTACTTGGAGGACAAATCTGTTGTGGCGTACGTCGACACAGGACAGATCCGCCCCCTGCCCCACCCTCGCCTCACATCCTCGGATACAATTGGCTGGATCACAGTATTCGTTGTCTCCGTATATCCATGCCCCATCGAGTAAGGCCAATCTTGAATGAATGATGCGCAGGGTAGCGGACGCAGATTCTGGGCAGTGGTCCTCCTTAACGCACCTGATTGCAGTAGTGGTGTCACTACCCTCAGCCTAGGTGTTGGTGGAGCCATCACAGTCGGTGACGCCTCCGCAGTCGGTGACACCTCCGCAGGCGATGTCGGTGACACCTCCGCAGTTGGGGGCACCTCCTCAGCAGCCGGCAGCTCCCCAGCAGCTGACAGCTCGGTAGCGTACGGCCTCACAACAGCCGTTGGCTTCACAACAGTTTAAGCCCCCTCCTTATCAGACAGCTCAAGATCGGCTTCCGCTGATGCGCTTGAAATGTTGAGGATGTCTATATCAATTTCGATGATTGAACTCATTTTAGTAGAGTTAATAGATCAAGTTTAATGTAAATATGATTTTCCTCAGTCTAAAGTCAAGCATTAAATAGGGTTCTGATATCCCCTCCCGAGAACTACTGGCGTGGTAACAAACAACCGCCAATTAATTTGATTAATAAGGTTATTCCTTATTATTTAAGGTAACGGTAATTTATAATTATGATTAATATTATATTTCCTGTTTTTCAACTGCTTTGGAAATATAACTAGACTTAATTAAATGTGGCACGTTTTCACAAAACGTGACTTTTCCTTTAGTTAATTTATCTAATTCAAAAATTACCCACACCAACTCCAACGTTTGTTAGTAAATTAAACAATCCTCACATAGATGATGAGTGTCTTTCTCTTTTAAGTTCATATCACCACGTTCAAGAGTACCTGGAGATTTAGAACCATTTTTATCTAAATCAGATAAACCATCAGTAGCAATATCTTTCGTTGACGGTAACTTATTTGTTGGTCTTTTATCAACTCTGACTGAAAACTTTACTCCACTATCATCTCTCAAAACTTGTGAATAAGCATTTGATGACCAGGACTGTCTCACACTCACTTCACGTTTATTACGAACTCCCATTTCTTCATGTGATATTTCCAACCGTAATACTTCCATATCTTCATCTTCACTACATAATGGGATTCTGGTTAATTCTGTTTGTTTCATCCATACAGACGCATCTGGTTCAGTAGCACCTTTTGGAACTTTTAAAAGGCCAATCCTACGATAAGGGCACTTTATACGATTCAATTTCAAAACATTTTTGTAATGCGAGTAAGATGATGTGCGATCTCAATGCTTTTCCTTCGGATAGAGGGCGCTGCCCACCACTGCCCAAAAAAATATGCGTTATCACTGTTTCTCACATTTACACAAGCTACTTTCGCTTGAATATCCCTCGGTAGGGGTATGTATGACGAAGCATTCATAGGTGGATGTTTGTTAACATTAATGTTGAAGAATTCAATTATCTCCCAGCCACTATCACGTTCTTGAAATTCTTCACACTTCCCGGCAACGGTCGACACAATGTTTTCAAAGTACTCGGGGAACACTAACGCTTCGAGCTGAATACTCGTGTTAATGGTGATGAAGGATTTCAAATCTCGTATCACATCACCTTCGCTGTCTGTTTTCACAAAGGTGCAGTGCAAGCTCACGTACATCTTGGATGTTTTTATGTATTTGTAATTCCGTCTCGAGTACGTCTTTAAACTTTTGCCTGGTTTTGAGTAGATATATTTTAGGATTTGCATAGGTTGGTTGTACGAACAAGAGCTACCAAAAGTAAAAACCAAAAAAATAATCACGATTGCATATACTTTACAATAATACATTCACGTGTTGGCAGAGCATTTATCAAAATGTATACATTACTTATGTGATAACTTTAAATGTTTTCAATTAACACAATTATTAAAATATTCGCATTGGCAAATACATTCGCATGTTAACAAAGGGTTTATTCAAATTTATACATTATTACATATCGAGGGCTCGTGAAATAAAACGACAAATAAAATCACGTACACACAGTAGCAATAGTATTGTGAACTTCTCCGCCAACGAAATGCTGTAATTTAAATTACAATACGTCTCATCTGGTAGGTGCTCCATAATCTGTATAAAACTATTGAAATCTACATTAATATCACCATTCTCTTCCTCAACACTCACTGCTATATTGTCCCACAACCGCAACAGCGCTTCAAAGTCACTACTGCCGTTATTTTCCACAAATAATGTGTTCAGATAGAAATTCATTTCCGTTATTAAATTGGAAACAGGCATTTCCTGAATCCAATACTGGGTGAATTCACATGTCTATCAAAAAATTCAATTAGTTTATTTTTAAAAATGACTGCATTACACGTCTGGATTTCATCGGACACTGTCTGAAACATGAAATTTTTTTTTTAATTACCTTTAAAACGTTTTACTGGAACATAATTTCAAAACTACGACCGAAGGTAAGGTGCACTTCCCAATGTCCCGGAGCTCAACAACAATACACCCCTTAACCACATCGTATATTGAACTCTCCCGCACACAGGACATTATCAATAATGGCTTGTTTTGCGGTAACTCTCTCACAGACACACGCGATGATATCTTGCTACCAACTTCGTTGATTTGCAATACAGAAGACATTACGATGACTTACAATTGGTGGCGGTGGTAGCGATGGCGAAGCGGCGATTTTTAGTCGTTAACTTCAGATGTAATGGTAATACATGTATCTCGCCTCTTCCTTTCTTTTATAGGTGACAACTTCTTCCTGTTTACATATTACTCACACGCACACACATACACACATAATCCCATATGTGGGCGAGTGCATGTAATACGAACATTTTTCGAATGTTTTACGAACCTCTTGACTCGATTCCCGAAAACCTCGTTTCCATCCCAATCTCCCAGTCATCAGGTGTTCGTATGAAGGCTCTCCTAAGTTATATGCGTCAAAGAGACAAAGGATTGTCTCTTTGACGCGACGTAGCATGTCATATGTACTGTTCCATCTCGTCGGGCAATCCTGTTTGAGCTTGAGTTCCTGGGTGCCCATATTTCTCTGCATTTCCGTCAGTTTAATTTTAGCCTGTGAGCTTTTCTTGAAATATTGAACAATATTTTTGACTTTGGCAATCGTTTCTGCGATCGTATTGGGCACAATTGTTTCGTTTGCCTTACCTATGGCATCTTGCAGCAACAAATTTATCTTATGTGCAAAACATCCAAATGAACGCCAATTACCAGCTTTTACTGCTGCTAAAATATTAGCAGCATTATCTGAAACAACCGCCGTCACTTTGTTTTCTATGTGCCATTTTTCAAAAATATTTCTTAAAAAATCGGCTAAATTAATAGCTGTATGGCTTTGGTTGAATTCCACGCAGTCTAATAAATAGCTTTGTACCTGCGATTTGCCGTCTACGAAGTGAGCTGTAACTGCGACAAATGAGTCATTGTTATTTGACGTCCAGCCGTCAGTTGTCACACAAACGGCATCTGCCTCTTCCACCTCCTTTTGGACATCAGCACGCACTTCTTCGTAATACTTGGGCAAGAGGCTATTAGCGACAGTTTTCCTGGTAGGTAACTTATATGAGGGGTTAAGCATTTCAAAAAATTTTTGGAATTCTGGGTCTTCTACTGTTGTAAATGGTAAATATCCTTTTGCTATCATTTTTATTAATTGTCGATCTAAGTCGTTAGATTTACCTTTGGGTAACGGTCTTGTTGACACCATATAATCTTGAATTGGTCTCGGGTGACGGCGCGATGTGCAGGTGCAGACGTTCCAGGCCTGGGCTCAGACTCGGTGCTAGATGTCGGGGTAAACCTTTCTACTATGATTGGTATTATAGGGTGTTTTCGGGTCATATGTCTATTTAAATTGCTAGATGACCCTACCTGTATATTAAGTATTGAGGAGCAATAGTTACATTGAGCTTGTTTACTGTCTATTTGTTCAAAATGATCCCAAATAGGGCTTTGCTTCTTCCGCATTGACTTCATTGCCTTGCCCACTTTTCACCACAAACAAATATAAAATAAAACTAGAAAAGGGGGTTCTGCCTTTTCTCCGAACTTTTTTTGTCCGAATTTCATTTGCCAACCAACATTTCGCCGATGATTCACTTTGACAACCAACAATTAGCATTTTTTTGTATGACAACGTTTCATTTGGCAGAATTATTATAAAACGGATTATTGTAATGACACAATGCTTTTAGCATACTGATCATTTGTCAAACCTTTCACTAGGCCTAACAACTATTACACGAATAACGTTTCACCAGTGTTTGAACTAAGTAAAAAATACACATTTAAACCGAACTTTACAATTATGATGGCTGTCTGCAATCTTAGACAAATGTGAAGCTAATTAGTTCAAAAGAACCATAGATAAAAAATATATGCAGATTTCTGACTCCTCTAAGAAACTAAGTACCAGCACTTTACCTGCTGTTGTTGTTGTTGTTTAGCATGTTTCTGAACTTGCCTACAAAAAAATACCGTTAAAAAAACATTTCACGAAGTCCTGTTAGGTACGACGACGAGCGAAGCGAGGAGGAGTGTTAGGTGAAACTGCGACCATACAGCGGACCAGAACCGACTCTTGTTATTCCCTCGGCATTGCGTTCCCTCGTCAGTTTCATCTGAATTACTATTTATAACCCGACTTTTAATTGTTTATCAACATTAATATAAAACCCCGTGTAAGCTGTTATTAAAAAAACATAAACATACCTATATAAAATTCGCCCCATACTATACCCAAAAACATTGGTAATTATTTAGTTGGCTAAATGCCAGCTGAACCATAAACCACATGAAAATATGCATTATAAAAAGTTCCAATTAAAAACTAAGCCCAAAGATAGAATTGCCAAGCATTTAGTTGGGAAATGAAACGATTTCATAAGATTCAATTGGAACATGATCTTTCGGCGAAATGACTTTATGCGAAAAATTGGTTGCGATGTAATATTCGTACAAACCATTTTCGGAGATGATTTAGAGAACCCTAGAAAAGTTTATGAACTCGTATTAATCCAAAACGCAGAATCATCAAATATTCACAAAGCAAGTCAAACGCAATACACTCAACTAGAATCAAATATCTCAAATCCATTTATCCACTTATTATTTAATACACTTGTTGTACATTTAAAATTAACACTCGTTATAAGTAATGAAAGTTTATTTACACTCGTAATCTCGAACCCAAATTTATTACGAATTACGAAGAAAACACAGAACTTCAAAAGTGTTCAAAAATTATTATTATCACTGTTTTCTTCCTCAACACTCACTGCTATATTGTCCCACAACCGCAACAGCGCTTTAAAGTCACTGCTGCCGTTATTTTCCACAAATAATGTGTTCAGATAGAAATTCATTTCCGTTATTAAATTGGAAACAGGCATTTCCTGAATCCAATACTGGGTGAATTCATGTCTATCCAAAAATTCAATTAGTTTATTTTTAAAAATGACTGCATTACACGTCTGGATTTCATTGGACACTGTCTGAAACATAAAAATATTTTGTTTTAAATTATCTTTAAAACGTTTTACTGGAACAATTTCAAAACTGCAACCAACACGGGTCCCTTTACCACCATATACACATTGCCACTGTTCAGGGGTAAAAGAGCCTCATCGCTCAACGTGTTGAATCTCGAAGGTAAGGTGAACTTCCCAATGTCCCGGAGCTCAACAACAATACACCCCTTAACCACATCGTATATTGAACTCTCCCGCACACAGGACATTATCAATAATGGCTTGTTTTGCGGTAACTCTCACAGACACGCGATGATATCTTGCTACCAACTTCGTTGATTTGCAAGAGAGAAGACATTACGATGACTTACAATTGGTGGCGGTGGTAGCGGTAGCGGAGCGGTGATTTTTAGTCGGAAACTTCAGATGTAATGGTAATACATGTATCTCGCCCCTTCCTTTCTTTTATAGGTTACAACTTCTTCCTGTTTACATATTACTCACACGCACACACATGCACACATAATCCCATACGTGGGCGAGTGCATGTAATATTGCAAACCCTCTAGGGTTTTTTCTGTACACTGATGTTGATGACGTGGTGACATGATGATACTCGAGGGTTGGTTATTGAGTCGGTGGCGGAGTCCGTGGTGGAATCCGTAGTGGGGTCGGTGGCATTGTTGGTTCCCCGGCTGCAATCTCCACAGTCGAAGTAGAGAGATTAAATATCATCAATTGAGTGTAGAATACAATCTTAAATAACACTTTCATCTGAGGGACCGACAATCATTGTTTCGTAAAGCTGTTACTCAGTTTTTGATAACGTTGCCTGCATCTCCATATATGAATCCGACAGGCAGTAATATGCCATCTAACTTTCATTTTATCGTAAAATTTGTGAGCGCAGATCTGCTGGGTGTAGAGCGCTTGATGCACCTGGTGCAGCATCGCCAGGCGATTCCGGAGACGGGCAAACTCGCGTTGATATCTGCGGAAGAAAACGAAGCTTTGTATACGAATTATAATTACCAGAATTGACTCCGAGACCTAGAAAATGTGAAGTCAGGGCGAAGTTATGCTGAGCAAGACGGCCTATATTTAGGATAATCGGCAAGGACCTCCCCCAAATATTAAGAAACAATTAAATGCACCAACTAGAAAAAATATAACATTTACCTAATTAACTTTGCCTGCATCTAGTATTTATTGTCTCTCCCATGCCACTTTAAGGAAAAAAGTGTAGTGGTTTAGTATAAATTATCTTTCCCAGGCCACTTTAAGGAAAAAAGTGTAGTGGTTTAGTATAAATTATCTTTCCCAGGCCAGTGTAAATGAGAAGGCTTAGATGGTTTGGTATGTGAAAGGTATGAAAAAGGGTGAGTGTAGATGAGCAGTAGCGTAACGGGGGCATTGGCCGTTGACCGGGGCGTGTTGTTGGCCATGGCCGTTATCGTAGGATAGGCCTTGACCGTGGTGTGGTGTGATACTTTGGGTTGTAATTTTCCTTGTTATTGGTTTTTGTGATGGTGGATGTTAAGTTAAGGAAGGAAACAAATGTAGGTTTAAATATGAGTCTATTTAATATTTACATTTATGGAATAATAGAGAAGATATGAGTTTATTAAATATTTCACATGGCTTCAAGAGCATTGAAACAATAGGTACTTATGCTATATTTACATTATAGAATAATGACCCTTAGTGTATAGTGTGTGATTATTGCTACCAATGGTATGCATGTTGTCATAAAAATATGTATTCAAATTGAGACATGATCTATAGTTTTCCATATTAAGTTTCCTAACAGCAGCAGCAGTCACTCCCTTACTTTTTTTGATGTACTTTATTGGATTGATCTTATCTTCTTCCAGGGTATATGCGTACATTTTAGATCTTAATCCTATAAACTCTGAAATTATGCGTCCAACATTCTCATCTTTCATAAGACCTACGATTTTCTTGTTTAGTCTAGGAAAACCGTAAACATTGTCTTCGGGATAACCGGAGGTATCATATCTAGTTTCTAGATCCGGTTTAATATCTTCAAACATGTCATTACTTTCAATTTCATATATAAATGAATCGTTGTCTGTATACAGTAAGGAAGTCTTATCTCCATATTTTGGTTGCATATAGTTGTAGTGAAAATCATACATCAGAGATTTTGAGAGCTCTAAAATAGTGAAACCTATATAGGTAGGTTTATCATATATTACTTTTACAGGAATCAGTTGAACGGCAACTAAGTCTTCTGAGAAGATGATGCAGCTATGAAAGTTCGGTTTTGAAATATATCGTTTAAGACCATATGCAGGTTTCGTTAAGGTTTCAATGTCTTCCCATTGCTTAAAAAATGAACAGTTTTCCTTTTTTCAATGTTTTCAATACTTTAACCGAAAATACTATTTACAAATAGCTTATACAGATCCTTTTCAAAAGCACTGGTTGCTTGAGCTCTTTTTTTTTAGAGTTTAATTCAACGTATGATTTCAACCAAGGCGCTTGACGGAAGCTTAGGATTCTATGAATTTTTTTACAGATTAGGCCGTTTGATATGCTTAGCTTAAGATTTACACCATAAATTATGTATTTGAACTTATCTTCAAGCGTGAGGAGTATTTTTTTAGTTTTCGATTTCGGAGGTGTATTTGTTTCAGCACAGAATGGGTAATCTCTATGTGCGTCATGTATATACTTTGGGTATTCTAGATCTACTTCTAGTATATACCCCTCTTCAGATTCTAGTTGTATGTAATCTATATTGAGCGTATTCATTCTTAAGAAAATTTAAATTAATTTCTTCAAAAGAATGAACCAATATCCGGTTGTTTTTATGAACAAGAGCTACAAAAAGTTAAGAACCCTAATATTTATCTGGTTCAAAAAGTCTTAAAACGTCAAGGAGATAAAGTATATGTAAAGTGGTTAGGTTTGAATGAAAAATCTTGGATAGATAAAACAAATGTAAACTAATTGTATGTACTAAGTAATAAATATTTTATCCAAATTATTGTTTTTATTTTTTATTTTTCAACTAGGGAAACCATAAATAAAACAAATCAATTCATTTCAATTCATAAATCGAAAAGCGTTCAAAGCAGAATTAATTTATTACACACACACAAAATAGCATTTATAAGCAGATAACAAACAGGAATGATATGTCAATATATAAACGAAAACATTAAAGCAGTCACTACACATTCGCAATCCTTAAAATCAATTAAGTAATTCATTCGCAAGCGTAAAAATCAATGAAGAATAACACATTTGCTTTATATGACTATAAATTCTAAAACACTACAATAAAATCATTAAAAAATCAGCTATTTCCTTTTTATAAAATATAAATTTAAATAAATGTAGTGGTAAACGTCTAAAAACAGTCACAAAAGCTGTATAATTTACTTTAGCATCGCCATACGCCGACTCGATATCATTAGTAATATCTCCCCACATCATTAATAATGCGTAATACTGACTACTAAAGTTATATCTAGAATACATTGTTGCTAAGCATCGGTCGATTTTAGAAATTATTACATAGATAGAGACTTCCTCTACCCAATTATATATTATTTCACTGTTTTCGATAACCTTATACAATTTCTGTTTGAAATCATGAGCGTCGACATTGCTTAAGGCCATTTTTCTGGAAAGATATAGGAAATGTTATAATATTTACACTGTAATTTACACTTCAGTTATTTAAACAGTAATTTACACGTCACTTCAACTGTATATTATAGGTGCGTCCCACCGCACCTTTCACCACCATATAGACAGTTCCCTATTCCTAAGGTATGGTTAAGTTTTTTTAATTTATTCTTTATTATTTTCGTACTTAGGAGGACAAATCTGTTGTGGCGTACGTCGACACATAGGACAGATCCGCCCCCTGCCCCGCCCTCGTCCCACATCATCGAATACAATCGGCTGGATCACAGTATTCGTTGTCTCCGTATATCCATGCCCCATCGAGTAAGGCCAATCTTGAATGAATGATGCGCAGGGTGGCGGATGCAGGTTCTGGGCAGTGGTCCTCCTTAACGCATCTGATTGCAGTGGTGGTGTCACCACCCTCAGCCTTGGTGTTGGTGGAGCCATCACAGTCGGTGACGCCTCCGCAGTCGGTGACACCTCCGCAGGCGATGTCGGTGACACCTCCGCAGTTGGGGGCACCTCCTCAGCAGCCGGCAGCTCCCCAACAGCTGACAGCTCGGTAGCGTACGGCCTCACAACAGCCGTTGGCTTCACAACAGTTTAAGCCCCCTCCTTATCAAACAGCTCAAGATCGGTTTCCGCTGATGCGCTTGAAATGTTGAGGATGTCTACATCAATTTCGATGATTGAACTCATTTTAGTAGAGTAGAGTCAATAGGTCAAGTTTAATGTAAATATGATTTTCCTCAGTCTAAAGTCGAGCATTAAATAGGGTTCTGATATCCCCTCCTGAGAGCTACTGGCGTGGTAACAAACAACCGCCAATTAATTTTATTGATAAAGTTTTTCCTTATTATTTAAGGTAACGGTAATTTATAATTATGATTAATATTATATTTCCTGTTTTTCAACTGCTTTGGAAATATAACTAGACTTAATTAAATGTGGCACGTTGTCACAAAACGTGACTTTTCCTTTAGTTTATTTATCTAATTCAGAAATTACCCACACCAACATATTCTCCAACGTATGTTTGTATGTTAAACAATCCTCACTTAAATGATGAGTGTTTTTCTCTTCTAAGTTCCTATCACCACGTTCAAGAGTACCTGGAGAGTCAGAACCATTTTTATCTAAATCATATAAACCATCAGTAGCAATATCTTTCGTTGACGGTATCTTATTTGTTGGTCTTTTATCAACTCTGACTGAAAACTTTACTCCACTATCATCTCTCAAAACTTGTGAATAAGCATTTGATGACCAGGACTGTCTCACACTCACTTCACGTTTATTACGAACTCCCATTTCTTCATGTGATATTTCCAACCGTAATACTTCCATAGTCTATGAATCGCAAGGTCATGTCACTATAGGAGGGTAGAGCTTTGTTGAAAGTAATGTATTTCTCTTTATGGTGAGCGATGCATCGCATCTGCCCATTGGACTTTGCCAGTTCATTAATAAACAAATGTCTGTCGTAACCGTTCAGATTATGAAATATCACAGGAATATATTTAGGTAATGTATTGTATAGCTTAGGTTACAAACAATGCGAGTTTTGCCTCTTATTTTCCCAGTCAGGTGGCAGTGATCGATTGCATTCTCTTCACCATTTGCAATGGGCTTTTCACAAATATGACAGTGATCATTCATACCATCCAAGGATGTGGATGATGATGTTGGGGGTATGATCGTTTTTAAAACAGTTGCAATATGTATCGCATCCTCATAGATGTTTTCTATAAATCTCTGCACGCAATCCTCTCCACGGTACATCTCAAACTTTGATAGATTAGGGTCGTGTGCGCAGTGAATGTAATACCCAAAACTGCATGCAACGTGTTTATGGGTGTTGTATGTGTTGACGCATTTTTCTCCACGTTTTTTGCTCTCGATGGGTACGAGGATAGATTCAAAATCTGCATAAATTACAAAAGGCACTTTCATCTTATGCGCGATGTTCTTGAATTTCACGATTCTGTCCTCCCCTTCCGGTAGTTGTACGAGTTTGTTTCCACATCCGATTGATTGATGAAGTTTAAGTTTTTCATTATTGTTATAATGTTGTAGACAACCTTCGCATAGCCACAGCCTAGGTTATGCCTATGTTTAGTGATTTGCTTCCTCACCAATCGTGAAAGGTTTTTTATCCAACAATAATGAGATAAATTACCCTGCGAGTAATATAGTAAATTCACATGTGTCTCCATAACACCGTACACTTTGGTAATGCATAGAGGCACTACTATCCAACCAGTCTGGTTCTTCTTTTCCGCCAACGAAATGCTGTAATTTAAATTACAATACGTCTCATTTGGTAGGTGCTCCATAATCTGTATAAAACTATTGAAATCTACATTAATATCACCGTTCTCTTCCTCAACACTCACTGCTATATTGTCTCACAACCGCAACAGCGCTTCCAAGTCACTGCTGCCGTTATTTTCCACAAATAATGTGTTCAGATAGATATTCATTTCCGTTATTAAATTGGAAACAGGCATTTCCTGAATCCAATATCGGGTGAATTCATGTCTATCCAAAAATTAAATTAGTTTATTTTTAAAAATTACTAATGATTACACGTCTGGATTTCATCGGACATTGTATGAAACATGAAAATGTTTGGAACATAATTTCAAAACTGCGACCAATGGGTTCCTTTACCACCATATACACATTGTCACTGTTCAGGGGTAAAAGAGCCTCATCGCTCAACGTGTTGAATCTCGAAGGTAAGGTGCACTTCCCAATGTCCCGGAGCTCAACAACAATACACCCCTTAACCACATCGTATATTGAACCTCCCGCACACAGGACATTATCAATAATGGCTTGTTTTGCGGTAACTCTCTCACAGACACACGCGATGATATCTTGCTACCAACTTCGTTGATTTGCAATAGAGAAGACATTACGATGAGTACGATGACTTACAATTGGTGGCGGTGGAAGCGGTGGCGGTGGAAGCGGTGGCGGAGCGGCGATTTTTAGTCTGAAACTTCAGATGTAATGGTAATACATGTGTCTCGCCTCTTACTTTTATAGGTGACAACTTCTTTCTGTTTACATATTACATACACGCACACACATACACATAATCTCATATGTGGGCGAGTGCATGTAATATTGCAAACCCTCTAGGGTTTTTTCTGTACACTGATGTTGATGACGTGGTGACATGATGATACTCGAGGGTTGGTTATTGAGTCGGTGGCGGAGTCCGTGGTGGAGTCCGTAGTGGGGTCGGTGGCATTGTTGGTTCCCCGGCTGCAATCTCCACAGTCGAAGTAGAGAGATTAAATATCATCAATTGAGTGCAGAATACAATCATAAATAACACTTTCATCTGAGGGACCGACAATCATTGTTTCGTAAAGCTGTTACTCAGTTTTTGATAACGTTGCCTGCATCTCCATATATGAATCCGACAGGCAGTAATATGCCATCTAACTTTCATTTTATCGTAAAATTTGTGAGCGCAGATTTGCTGGATGTAGAGCGCTTGATGCACCTGGTGCAGCATCCACAGTCGAAGTAGGAGATTGAGGCATTTCTACCTCAGAGGTTGGCGGAGTCGATAGCAAAGCAACTCCTTCAGCAAGTTCTCGCTTCTTTTAAATATGGAGGTTTGTAATTTCGAATAACTGAATCAGAGTTGAACAAGTTGCGTCTTACCGCGTGACAGGGGCGCACTCACAACACACAGATGCGAGGGACATTTTATTGTCTTAAATTGAAGTGAACAGAGAGGGTTTATATACCCATTGATGCGGAAATATTTACAACAGGGATAATTGGAAATGTACTGTACAGTCAGGGAAACATAGAACTGCACGAAAGTTATTCAGCTTTATGGGGTATGTTTTCACAAAAAGAAATCTGTCCTTTCTTCAGCTTATCAATTTCACTCATGACCCATGCCGATACTTTTTCCAATGTTTGCATGTATGATGCGCAATCTTCGCTCAATTTAACATGGGTGTTCCCCTCGTCAGAAACAATTTTCTTTTCAACGTCTGACACACTCGTCAATGGTAAATGTTTCTCTTCAGTTTTCCACATTGATAACAATGGAGTAGCGGATCACCGGATTGTGTTTTAGTCACCCTAACGGAAAATTCTACACCCACATCACCCCTCACTATTTGACTGAAACTATCCTTCGACCAGGACTGTTTTAACGTTACCTCACGTTTTCCACGTTGCAAAACATTCTCCCTGAATATCACCAACCGGAACACTCTGATATCAGCAACAGCATCGGCACCGCACAACGGCACTCTTGCTACCTGTGATTGCCTCACCCAAACTCTCCTCTCCGGTTCTGCAACACCCTTTGACGCCATTTGGAATTCTATAAACCAATTGCCGCTCATTTTTTCGTTTATATTATTTTAAATTAATGCCTTGGACAGGAACCACTCATCCGCTTACACACATGGTGGAAAATAGTTGTCACGCATCGAAGGAAGCAAAGTAACATTTCTCACCAGTTAGGGAAGACTCAATAGTCAAAAACACTGAAAACTACTCTAGTAGTATACATATGAGGATTCCAGCCCAACCATTTGCGGTTGTGAAACAATGTTTAGTGGGTAAGATGTATGTGGATGAGGGAAAATCAACCGCAAAACAAGTATTGGGTTAGTAAAACGTGAAAATGAGGAAAAATAAGTGGTATGAGGATTCCAGACCATAGTTTTGTATGGAAATGACAGAAAATCAATAAACGTGTATTCAAGCATGAGGAAAAAAGCGGTATTAATGGTCTTGTAAGAGGAAAATATAGCAACTCATGTGTTTAAGGTAAATTAAAAGAAAATAACCATTTAAAAAACTTGTTTTATTTACAATGTATATAAAATATTAGTCAATTATTTCATAGTGACCCCACGCTTTCGTATCTATACCATCACGGCTACAGATGAATGTCTTTTCGTCTTTACCGCAAAGCACATTTTTTCGTTTTATTTGAGTATATAACTTGTGTTTTTCACTAACTACATTGTATATATCCCCGTTGAATGTATTGTTCAAATCTAAGCAATCATAATATTTCATGAAATTAAGCTTTCTCACAGCCGCTGCGTTTACTCCTTTATTTTTCATAATCAAGTTAGGTTTAGGATTCACTTTATCCAGATCGTCTACCAGAATGTAAGCATACATCTTTGAGCGTAGGCCGACAAATTCTCTCATAATCCTTCCTTTGTTTTCATCTTTCATCATGCCAACAACTAGCTTTTTTGTATGCGGCAAACCGTAAATATTATCTTTGGAAAACCTTGACGTGTCGAACCTTTGTTCCAAATCCGGTTTAATGTCTTCATAGAAATTGTCACTTTTAATGTGATAAACAAAAGAGTCTGTGGCAGTATACAGGAGGCTCACGTTCTTCCCGTACTTTGTCACCATGTAGTCATATTGGAAACTGTACATTGAATACTTGCTTAATTCTAAAACGGAAAATCTACATATATGGGCTTATCATAGATGACTTTAGACTTGTTTAACTGTATCGCGACCAAATCTTCAGAGAATATTGTATCATCTATGTATAATATTGTATATCAGTTAGTTATTGAAACACCGCAATAGTGTTCAGTGTTTATTAGTTTAACATCGTGACGTCCGTGTAGATGACATTGATCAATAATAACTTCAACAGTGTCTCCTACATTGAAGTCCATTTTTTATTTATTATTCAGTTGCGTTTTTATTCAATACTTCAAGTGAATTTAGGTTTGATATCTATGAGGATACTAAAATTACTAATAATAGTATTGTGTTTTATATGTCATATATAATATAGAAAAGAAACCACATGTACTTATTCATAAACATACTTTATTTTGTAAAAAAAAAACATAGTAAAGAGTGAAACATTTGTTATAATGTTTAATTTTTACAATAGACAATGGCCAAGATCAATACCTTTTACGTGTACTCTTATCTACATAGTATTTATTTAAGAAGTATATCACTCAAATATCGTGTTATCTTTTACAAATTAGAATTAAGTAGACTTCTGAGACATTGTACCCCTAGTCAATGGTGTACCCATGTGGCGAGTCCGATGACAAACCCTCATCTATCTTATCTATTACTCTACGCGTTAATTCGTAGACTTCGTCTAATATTGTATTTTTCACAACATATTGGACACATAGCTCAGCATTACATTTACAGATACATTCATAATTCTCGTTTAGTTTACTACTGTTGTAAATTTCTATTTTGATGACTTTTGTGCCACCATTCCGATGTGGTTTCTTGATAAACGAGTAAACAACGGGTGCTGCTTTCCTCTTGACCCCCGAGGACAGACGTCTTACCCCCGATCCAAATTCACTCTGACTTTGATTTAGAGATGAAGTCAGAGGAACGAAGTTGAACAGGTGTTCTGATGTATCCTGTAATGAATAATTAATTATTAGTTCAATTAATGTCTAACTATTCATCTGAAAGTATTTAGGGGGAGACCAAAAACAAATGACGGCACACACGTTCGGTATTCTTTTCGCGTTGCGTGAATAAAATTGGCCAAGTGTCTCCAAGCTTCAGTATTATCATCGGTTCGGTTTTTAATATTGACTACGGCATGACGCCATCGATTCACTGGCGATACCTGTTCAATATCACTGCATTTGTAAACTTTAACCTCAACAAAGTGGGTGCCCTTTTTATCAGGACTTGCCTGACGCGCGAAACCATTCGCAAGCCTTCGTGAAATGTAGGATAATAATTTACCCTCGCCTGAAGTTTGGTTCGCCTCCAACCCCTCGTCATCACTGTCGGCGCCGAATAGTTCCGCCGCAGTGCCGTGTCGCGGCTTCATTGGTGCTGGTGCAATTCTCACCCTCTTCGAGCTCGCCGATGTCGAGGGCTTGGACTTCTTCTTATTCCTTTTGTCACCCTTATCAGCCTTCGGCGGCGGCGGCGGCGGCCGGGGGCGACGATAGGAACAAATCTTCGGTATTCGAGCGTTTCGACCTGAAAATCAGATAAATATGTTACTATTAAATTTACATTCATTTAACATGAGCTGGAATAATAGAGTGCGGATACTTTAGTTGCGAATTTAAGGTAAACACAACTATGTATTATTTAGAAACAGATAAGTAATCAGAAATAATTATTAAGTATTCATTGATCTCGAAGAGAACAATATTATCTAGTATATTCACACACGCACACACACATCACACACACACACACACACACTATAGAATGTTGTCATAGAAACTACTAGATTACTTTCTACAGGACTACGACGTTGTTAGTTAGACAAAGTTTTATATCACTATAGAAACACTATTGCGGTGTTTTAATAACTAACTGTTATTTAAAATCTAAGCGAATGCGTATAATATTATACTGGTTTGCGAGTATCAGCGCGAGTAATCAGAAAAGATAAATGGTTCGTGGACTTGGTACCATTGGTTTAAAAAAATACAATATTCGAATGGATATATGCTACTTCTGGAGTAAAATGTCAGCTTGAATCGATTCAAATTAGTACATATTCCACTAAATGTATATTTGAATGATAACTTCTTGAATCGATTCAAATTAGTATTCGAATGTATTATTGGTGCAGCTGGATCTAATCTGATCCAGGTGCACCTACATACACTACTACTTGCTATCGCTCACCTGCGATGTGATATCGAATCGAGTGATTTCATCATTGTTCAACCACCTAAAGTTTCGTATGGGTAGTGTTCGAGACATTGCTTCGCCATAAAGATTATTAACATCCAGATACACATTAAAGCTACTCTCTCGCTCCTCATCGTACTCTTTCATGAAACGGTTGTTCGCTTTAGCATAGCGTTTGGTCACCTGGCTAATTCCTCCTCTTACCCATCTTAACAAATTGAATCATTTCATAATCAGTGAAGAGCTCCAGTTCGATTCCAGTATACTTTAGCATAGCATCCCAACTCAAACCGGGCGCCGTGACATAGTGACAGGGATCCAATTTATATGTGTCCATGCAGATTTCACGAAAGTTTTCGAATACTTCAGCCAGGAGCAAGACATCTGTCCACAGATACAGGTCGCAATACTCGCCCAATGTTTTAATTTTGAACGTTTGCCACACGGGTTGTGTATGTTGATAATCTTTATCGGAGACGCTCGAATCGGTGAGTCGACTGTAAAAGTCCTTCTGGCTCGGCAGAGAGGTTTCTTCGAGTTTATCCCACCTGTCGACATATTCATTGGAATAGACAACCCTGCGAGTTAATAGGTTCATGAAAACATCCGAGTCGACAGGGTCGTGGTGATCTCGCGGTGGTAAGTAATTGGGTAAGAGCTTAAATTGTTCCCGAGAAAGATTATTTACTAACGCATCGAGACTGCTCGCCATAAACTTGTAAGAGTCTATGAATCGCAAGGTCATGTCACTATAGGAGGGTAAAGCTTTGTTGAAAGTAATGTATTTCTCTTCATGGTGAGCGATGCATCGCATCTGCCCCTTGGACTTTGCCAGTTAATTAATAAACAAATGACTGTCGTAACCGCTCAGATTATGAAATATCACAGGAATATATTTAGGTAATGTATTGTACCTATAGCTTAGGTTACAAACAATGCGAGTTTTGCCTCTTATTTTCCCAGTCAAGTGGCAGTGATCGATTGCATTCTCTTCACCATTTGCAATGGGCTTTTCACAAATATGACAGTGATCATTCATTCCATCCAAGGATGTGGATGATGATGTTGGGGGTATGATCGTTTTTAAAACAGTCGCAATATGTATCGCATCCTCGTAGATGTTTTCTATAAATCTCTGCACGCAATCATCTCCACGGTACATCTCAAACTTTGATAGATTAGGGTCGTGTGCGCAGAGAATGTAATACCCAAAACTGCATGTAACGTGTTTATGGGTGTTGTATGTGTTGACTTTTTTCCACGTTCTTTGCTCTCGATGGGTACGAGGATAGATTCAAAATCTGCATAAATTACAAAAGACACTTTCATCTTATGCGCGATGTTCTTGAATTTCACGATTCTGTCCTCCCCTTCCGGTAGTTGTACGAGTTTGTTTCCACATCTGATTGATTGATGAAGTTTAAGTTTTTCATTATTGTTATAATGTTGTAGACAACCTTCGCATAGCCACAGCCTACGTTTATGTTTAGTTATTTGCTTCCTCACCAATTGTGAAAGGTTTTTTATCCAACGATAATGAGATAAATTACCCTGCGCTACGAGTAATATAGTAAATTCACATGTTTCTCCATAACACCGTACACTTTGGTAATGCATAGAGGCACTACTATCCAACCAGTCTGGTTCTTCTTTTCCGCCAACGAAATGCTGTAATTTAAATGACAATACGTCTCATCTGTTAGGTGCTCCATAATCTGTATAAAACTATTGAAATCTACATTAATATCACCGTTCTCTTCCTCAACACTCACTGCTATATTGACCCACAACCGCAACAGCGCTTCCAAGTCACTGCTGCCGTTTTTTTCCACAAATAATGTGTTCAGATAGATATTCATTTCCGTTATTAAATTGGAAACAGGCATTTCCTGAATCCAATACCGGGTGAATTCATGTCTATCTAAAAATTCAATTAGTTTATTTTTAAAAATTACTAATGATTACACGTCTGGATTTCATCGGACATTGTATGAAACATGGAACATAATTTCAAAACTGCGACCAATGGGTTCCTTTACCACCATATACACATTGTCACTGTTCAGGGGTAAAAGAGCCTCATCGCTCAACGTGTTGAATCTCGAAGGTAAGGTGCACTTCCCAATGTCCCGGAGCTCAACAACAATACACCCCTTAACCACATCGTATATTGAACTCTCCCGCACACAGGACATTATCAATAATGGCTTGTTTTGCGGTAACTCTCTCACAGACACGCGATGATATCTTGCTACCAACTTCGTTGATTTGCAATAGAGAAGACATTACGATGAGTACGATGACTTACAATTGGTGGCGGTGGTAGCGGTGGCGGAGCGGCGATTTTTAGTCGGCAACTTCAGATGTAATGGTAATGTATCTTGCCTCTTCCTTCCTTTTATGGGTGATATCTTCTTACTGTTTACATATTACATACACGCACACACATACACATAATCCCATATGTGGGCGAGTGCATGTAATATTTCAAACCCTCTAGGGTTTTTTCTGTACACTGATGTTGATGACGTGGTGACATGATGATACTCGAGGGTTGGTTATTGAGTCGGTGGCGGAGTCCGTGGTGGAGTCCGTAGTGGGGTCGGTGGCATTGTTGGTTCCCCGGCTGCAATCTCCACAGTCGAAGTAGAGAGATTAAATATCATCAATTGAGTGCAGAATACAATCATAAATAACACTTTCATCTGAGGGACCGACAATCATTGTTTCGTAAAGCTGTTTACTCAGTTTTTGATAACGTTGCCTGCATCTCCATATATGAATCCGACAGGCAGTAATATGCCATCTAACTTTCATTTTATCGTAAAATTTGTGAGCGCAGATCTGCTGGATGTAGAGCGCTTGATGCACCTGGTGCAGCATCCACAGTCGAAGTAGGAGATTGAGGCATTTCTACCTCAGAGGTTGGCGGAGTCGATAGCAACTCCTTCAGCAAGCTCGCTTCTTTTAAGTATGGAGGTTTGTAATTTCGAATAACTGATTCACAGTTGAACAAGTTGCGTCTTACCGCGTGACAGGGACACTCACAACATTGGTCGCAAAACACAGATGCGCGGGACATTTTACCGTCTGAAATTGAAGTGAACAGAGAGGGTTTATGTACCATTGATGCGCAAATATTTACAACAGGGATAATTGTGAATATTAAATATACAGTCAGGGAAACATGCACGAAAGTTATACAGCTTTATGGGGTACATTTTCACAAAAAGAAATCTGTCCTTTCTTCAGCTTATTAATTTTACTCAAGACCCATGCAGACTTTTTTTTCAATGTTTGCATGTATGATGCGCAATCTTCGCTCAATTTAACATTGGTTTTCTCCTTGTCAGAAGCAATTTTCTTTTCAACGTCTAGCACACTCGGCAATGGTAAATATTTCTCTTCAGTTTTCCACATTGATAACAATGGAGTAGCAGCAGCAATAGTAGTATCATCGGATTTTATTAAGTCACCCTAACGGAAAATTCCACACCCACATCATCCCTCACTATTTGACTGAAACTATCCTTCGACCAGGACTGTTTTAACGTTACCTCACGCTACCGCAGGAATAAATGAGAACTGTCTTTTCAAAAGGACTTATTTCCACTTTCAACTTTTTTTAAACTATGAATGTAGTTTTGCTAAAAGTAGAGAAATGCATATCTGTTTTGAATTTCAAGTTCTAATAAGCCTCTTCTTGTCCTCCAAAATGTTAAAATATCAAAGTCCGAGTCAAAGGGGCCTATTTCTCCCTTATACTAAGAAGATGATATGAGCTTTTAGAAGAGTATATTTTATTATAATAACTTATTATTAAGTGCTTTTTGTATAAATGAAGGTGTTTGTAAAATTTCCCTGAAAAACAGCTTGTGTATTATTGGATAAACTCACAAGGCGGCAACAAAACGGCATAATTCCAAAAGTTTAGCATCAAAAGGGCTTAATTCTGAAAGTTTATGTTATATTAACTTAATAATTAAGTTGATAAAGCAATATATTTAGTGCCATAACATTTATATCAACTTACTTAAGTACTATAACAAAAACACAGAAATAATATCGAAATGAAAACCGTGGATTTATGTTTTTCTCAATTTCCCAAAAATAGTTACAACTGGAAAAAAGCCCTTTTGAAAAGACACTCCCCAAATGAAAGTACAATTATTAAAATACAATGATAGTCATTGTAAAATACCTAATGATTCTTGACTATAATGAAGGTTAAACTTAAGACATCGGTAAAAAAATAAGTAAGATTTTTCTTTGACGACTGATTACAGGAAATTTTGAGCGATGACCCCTTATTTTTATTGCATATTAAAATAATATACTATTTCACCTTTATAATGATACCACAAATAACACATAATTTTCAACAAAGTATCAAAATAAATTAATTAGATTACCGCCTCCTTCCAACAAATACACCAAGATTCCCGCCTGCATAAGGCTGCCTACAACCAGGGTCGCGTTTTATAAAGTTACAATTTACAATTTCGCTGTTTGCCTCTCTAACGCACGCACATATTGGCTAGAAAGAGAGGCAAACAGCGAAATTGTAAATTGTAACTTTATAAAACGCGACCCTGATATACACTTATCCGTCCGTGGTGACTATGGTATCCAGTGTCAAAATTAGATAAATTTTATACTTTTTAAGTTAAAAATATAAAATTACATATTTTTACTATAACTGTATGTACCTTGTTTTACTTATTAAACTTTTTACTTACTGTACTTTGTTTTATTTATAAAAGAACTCTAATGTGGAACCATAAAGGGCCCTTATTGTCGGTTTTTTATAACGCATGACTTTTACATACTTCATTAGCTAAATTAATGTAGATTATAGAAATATCAATGACATCAAACCGACAAAAAGGTACAGTCGCCGTCATAAATAAATAATGATTTCCGTACTTTTGTCGCTTTTCATCGTTTGACAATTTCGTATGACATCAACATTTATTTAAGTCGATGACTGTACCTTCAATCAGATAACGCTACATATTACGGGGTTTTCAGGTAAAGAAAAAAACTTTGTGGTACAGTCAACATCTAAGACATGTTTGCACCCTTGCACCTTATTCCATTGTATGTAATATGCTATCATCGGACCACAAAACAGAAAAAACAGTAGAAGCGTAAGCGCAGCGCGTGTGGCAATAGTATGCAGCGCAAGGCTTAAAGTATTAACAGACGTTCGAACATGGTCCGCACCGCACCGCGAACTTGGTCCGCTCCGTACCAAATTCGATGCTGTGTTCAATGGTCCGCCGTCATTATTATTATTATTGACGGTGCGGTCGGTTCGATGGTTTTCCCACAGGATTTGGTGCGGTCCGTACCAAGTTCGCTCGTGTGGACGGCGCCACCGCACCGCACTTGTAGGTAATTATTAATTAATTAAAAGTAAACAAACAATAAAATATTTATGATACTCCAGTTATTTAGATACCTTTTGATACTGGACCGTTTTTGAACGGTGCGATGGTGTGGCGAGCCGAGCGCACGTACGGAGCGGACCAAGTTCGCTGTGCGGAGCGGACCATATTCGAACGTCTATTAATACTTTTACCTGCACAAAAGTTAACCACAGTAGGCCGTCAGTTCTCTAAGCGCGCTCACGTGAGATCGTTTTCGAATAAATCCGAAAAAGAATGTGCTAATATGCCTTTTTGTGCCGTTTTGGGATGTAAAACAACAGCCAGAAGTCAAACCTCACCAATGAAGGTGTTTCATACCACCGGAAATTCTTAATTTGTTAATATTTTAATATTTTCTAAAATATTTCGTCTTCCGCAAGATGTTTGTACTACACTAAATAAGAAACAACTTTATATCCCAATAATAAGGTCGTTTTTTATTTGGCATAAAACTATGGAAATTTCTAGAATTTCGGAACGATAGGCTGAGTAGCGGCCAATGCGAGGAAAGGGTCCAAAAAGGTATCGATATCGATATTTTATTTCGTTTGATATACCTAATATAGTAGTAATTAAGTAGTGTGACTACTGGAGAAAAATTAAAAGTACAAATCAAAATATTTAGTTAATAAATAATTTGATTTGTGTTTTCACAATATGTTCAATAGATGGCAGCACCATCTCTCTCTAGCTATTCTAGAAAACTGTAAAGTATTCTAAATAGGAGGTGCAGGCATGTAGTTAGTGCTTGCCCTTAGAGAATGGTCAAAGGCGCCTAGCCTTGTAAGGGATTGCATATACCCGAGAAATTTGACCGGTGGTTGCTAAGACCGAGTGGCCGAGGGGTACAGGCATCAGCCGCGAAAGCTGAGTACGTGGGTTCGATCCCCACCTCGGACATAGGTGATCTTGGTCGTTTTTCTTTGGTATATGACATCTAATATTTATAATTTATATAGTATTAAGTAGTGTGACTACTGGAGAAAAATTAAAAGTACAAATCAAAATATTTAGTTAATAAATAATTTGATTTGTGTTTTCACAATATGTTCAATAGATGGCAGCACCATCTCTCTCTAGCTATTCTAGAAAACTGTAAAGTATTCTAAATAGGAGGTGCAGGCATGTAGTTAGTGCTTGCCCTTAGAGAATGGTCAAAGGCGCCTAGCCTTGTAAGGGATTGCATATACCCGAGAAATTTGACCGGTGGTTGCTAAGACCGAGTGGCCGAGGGGTACAGGCATCAGCCGCGAAAGCTGAGTACGTGGGTTCGATCCCCACCTCGGACATAGGTGATCTTGGTCGTTTTTCTTTGGTATATGACATCTAATATTTATAATTTATACCTAATATAGTTGTCTTGAGCCGATTAAGTGAAAAAAATTTAAACATGTTCTCTATAATCTTTATTTATTCAATCGGGTTTCCGACTATCATTGTCATCATCATCATCATCTCAACCTTTTGCTGCCAGCTGCTGAGCGTAGGCCTGCGTATCATCATATTATAATATTGCGGATATTAAGGTTTCGTGGCCAAATCATAGTTTCGCCATGTCCGCCCGACTGTCATCGTCATCATCATCATCATCTCAACCTTTTGCTGCCAGCTGCTGAGCGTAGGCCTGCATGTCATCTAATTATAATATTGTGGATATTAAGGTTTCGTTGCCAAATCATAGTTTCGCTATGTCCGCCCGACTGTCATTGTCATCATTATCATCATCACCTAAGACTACTTACTACCTTACCTACTGCTTAGTATAGATCCCCACATCCTCATATTACAATATTGTGAATGTTAAGGTTCTATTGTCAAATTATAGTTTGGCCATGTCTGCCCGACTGTCATCGTCATGATCATCATCATCATCTCAGCCTTTTGCTGCTAGCTGCTGAGCGTAGGTCTGCTTATCATCATATTATAATATAGTAGATATTAAGGTTTCGTGTTTCACCATGTCCGCCCGAATGTCATCGTCATCATCATCATCTCAGCCTTACTTACTGGGAGCATGAGCATATCCTAATATTATAATATTGTGGGTGTGAATTTTAAGGTGCCGTTCTCAAATTATCGTTTTCGTTGTCTGCCCGACTGTCCATCTGTCTGTTCTTAATTATTCAAAAGGTTATGAATTATTTATTTGTTATATATTATTATTATATTTGTTTTGTTTAAAAATGCTCCGCTATCTAAAATAATACAATATAAAAGTGCTCCTTTTAATGTCAAAGCAATCACTTTGACATTAAAAGAAGCACCATTAATTTTAGTTACACCCTGGGTAAATATGGGTTCCGTAAAAACCAAAGCAAGTCGAAGAAATGTACTTTTTTATCACACTTGCTTTGTAAGCGCCTCATTGCTTGCATGCATCGCGGGAGTAATAGAAAAGTGAAATTCCCTAGGGAGAGAAAAGTTGGTACGTCATTTAACAATATTTTGTCTTAAAACATTTTTTTTTGCTTAGAAGTGTGATGAAAAACATTGTATGCATCACGGTCGGTAAGCGGAATACTAAATCGAGTCATTAAAATCAAACACTCTTGTTAGTAATACCGTAATTACCTCCCTAGACGCCCAATGTACTATTACTTCATATATATAATTATATATATTTTATCGATATAATACCGACTCTTGCACAGCACTATGACGCTTGTTAGCCGTAACGTGCAAAAAGCAGCCTATCTCTTTTACTCTTGGGAAATGTCACGTATGTGGGAGAGAGAACAAGGATTCGCCATCTATTGGGGAGCTGCTGAACTATTGAGTTTTAGTTATAAATAAACAGAGTTATGCTATTTTTGTTCTGTGCATCGGACGTTCAACCACTCATCCGCTTTCACACATGGTGGAAAATAGGGTATTACTAGAGAACAGTCCCTCCTCGGACGTTTTATTAGTGCTGTATTAGTACTCGCGTTCCTAAGGTGTTTTTAGTAGGCGCAAAAGAAATTTTGGAATAACGACAGCGATTTTTCGTTATTTATTCGTGACGTGCAATCTGACGTAGACTGTCAAAAAAAAACACCCTCAGAATATTGTCATCTACTTACGGATATAAAGATGAAGGTCGCTGCTATAAAATGTAAGTAATATTTGTATTTTCCAATTATGAACGAACCATTTTATTGAAAAAGTATGTACTAAACAATGCTTTCAATATGAGTCGTATAGAATCAAAAACAGCAATCTGCCTTTTCACTAATTAACGGTAATTAGAAAAAAATGTATTCACTGTATATAATCAACAATTTTTTTTATTATGTTTATAAAATTACATACATTTTAGAATTTTAAATTCGTTACTTAAAGATTTAAGAAGATTATATGCCAATTAAATTAATATAAAACTATTTAAAATATCAGATCGCTGTTTTTGATATTTAGATTGCCAACATTGCTGATTATGATACTAAACATTAATCAGATTGCTGTTTTTGATTCTAGTCAAAATGTAAACACACACAGGGCTGTCAAAAATAAAACTTCATACATTAATCTGTTTATTCTTATTAATTATGAAAGAATTTACCTACATAAAAAAATTACACACGCAAACATGCTGATTCTTCGACATTGTCATTACAGTAAATCTCGTCTGTAACAGGTGTTTCCTGTAAATCCTTCTGGCTTGCTAAAGTTTCTCTGTAAAAAGTCAAATCCGGTAAATTTTCCCATTCTGTTCCAAAATGTTTGCTTAATAATTTATTTACATCATTCAATTTGGCCTTTTTAACTGCAACTGTATTCGGTATATTGACTTGACTGATCATTTTAATATTTTTTCTTTGCTTACAAACATTTTGTGGCTTTGCGATGTCACTCTTGTAAAAAAGTTCACCCCTCACTAAAACGTTCTCCCGTTGCTTCGAACGACGTAAAATAAATCGTTTACACTGATTGGACTGTATATTCCAACTTGTAGTAGGTTTCAATACATCTTTGACAGCTGTTTTCCAGTCATACTGGGCAATCAGTGCCAATTTTTCTCAATGTTGCGTTTTCACATAAAATGTCAGAAATTTCTTTCAATTATACCAAAAAGACGGTCGGCAGGCATAAAGGAATGCCCAGTTACGGGAAATATAATTTCTATAAGCTTGATGTCAACATTTTCCAGCAGCCATTTGCAGCACATGCCAATGAGAATGCTATTTTTATTTTGCCCGCCGCATCCGTCTGCAACTAAACGTATTCTAGTGATACCTGCTTTGTACCTATGTTTTACAAAGATGGAAGATCATACACGCAAGATGCTACCAAATTCGCATTTTTAGCGAATTCATTTTCTGTACAGTAGTACGCAATTGTTTAGTACATATTATGTACTAAACAATTATTTTTATATTGTAGGGATATGCAACGGGATTCCACTATGAGTGGTGTAAATTTGACAGAACAATATATGACGTAAAGGGCTTCAAAAAAATTAGTGATTAATATGTCCTATACGGTCTAACAACCTAAACCTCAAAACGGGAAAATCACATTTAGTCCAGTTTACTACAAAAAAACGGAGAGCGCGTCCTAAACTTCAGTTTCACTAAAATATCGGCATGATGCAGACACTTGACGAGTGAGTTTCTCTTTGTAAATATATCGGCCTTTTATATTTAAATTTTTTTTTCAGGCCATACAGTTTATTCGTATAATAATTTGTTTTCCGATTCTTAATCTGTTTATCCGTTTATTTATTTTTTAAACGTGATTAAAAAAAAACTAATAATTCGGTACCCGTTTTAAAGCAGTGATATAAATATCGTGAATTTATGATTCGTACTTTTACTAATTAATAAAAAAAAGTGGTATACTAGACGAAATAATTATATTTTTACATTATCGGTTTTCATTCTGTGAACCGTGATACCAGTGTGTAAATCAGGAGTGTTAAATGTTATATTTTTTCTAGTTGGTGCATTTCATTGTTTCTTAATATTTGGGGGAGTGATGTCTTTGCCGATTATCCTAAATACAGGGTGGTCCAAACCTTGACGTCAAAAAATTTTTTTTAGATTCCTCACGTCACGTTTCTCACAAAAAAATTTCAAAAATTCATAACTCGAAAACTACAAAAAATCGGCTAACATACATGGGGTATATTCTGATAGCTTATGACGTGAGGAATCTAAAAAAAATTTTTTGACGTCAAGGTTTGGACCACCCTGTATAGGCCGTCTTGCTCAGCATAACCTCGCCCTGACTTCACATTTTCTAGGTCTCGGAGTCAATTCTGGTAATTATTATTCGTATATAAAGCTCCGTTTTCTTCCGCAGATATCAACGCGAGTTTGCCCGTCTCCGGAATCGCCTGGCGATGCTGCACCAGGTGCATCAAGCGCTTCTACATCCAGCAGATCTGCGCTCACAAATTTTACTATAAAATGAGAGTTAGATGGCATATTACTGCCTGTCGGATTCATATGTGGAGATGCAGGCAACGTTATCAAAAACTGAGTAACAGCTTTACGAAACAATGATTGTCGGTCCCTCAGATGAAAGTGTTATTTATGATTGTATTCTGCACTCAATTGATGATATTTAATCTCTCGGAAAATCTAAATTGAAGCATTTTTGTCGTCTTCAGTACTTTTTAATTCGACTTCACCTCTTGCTTCGCACACGATTATTGTGATTATTATGAATAAATACATTCTTTTCATAATTTTATGCTTGTTTCATTGAAGTTAAATAGGTACTAGAATTCCTGGCCAATAAATTAGCCTCAAACTGTACTTTCATACAACATCAGATATTTGCAGTAGACCATTGTATATTACGATGGGCAGGGCAGGCCTTCATTCAAATTGCATAACAGAATTTCAGCCTCAAACTGTACTTTCATACAACATCAGATATTTGCAGTAGACCATTGTATATTACGATGGGCAGGGCAGGCCTTCATTCAAATTGCATAACAGAATTTCCGTCCGTCACGTTCGATTTATAAATTACGGCTTGGAAATCATGAACTAAACACATACAGGCCTCTATGAATAACCTACTGATAAATTAATGAGTTCGTGAAATATGTATTTATCAACACCAAAATTCACTATGGTGATACCGATGAAATAAATAATCATTATTATGAATAACTGAGCCCAATAACTGGACACAAATAAATCATTATAATGTATATATCTATAGAACAGTGAACAGTTACGGTATTCGATTTTACATGAAAGCCACACGGTACAATAATATGCCCATTTTTTTCCCTCTATGTAAGGCCGCTAGCACACGGCGTTTTTTAAACGCACCGTAGACGCGCAGATGACGCGCGTATACGCAATTCGATCGCAACCTTGTATCTTAAGCACACGAAATAATCAGCGTCTACGGCGCCGAAAACGCGCGTTCGGGAAACACGTGTCTTTGGCGCGTTTGAAGTACGCCGTGTGCTAGCGGCCTAATTTGGAATATATTTTTCACCACACTGCTCGCAAACACGCTGTTTGTCCTTCAATTTCAGAGCGCAAAACTGTGTTTTAATCTCTAGAGGTTAAAGTAATTTTTTTTTTAATTTTCTGGATAGACTAAAGCAATAACTTATACGGCCTGAGAGTGCAATAAGCTTTTTGACGTTTGAACTAGACAGTAATGTACGTTCGAAAACTCAATAGTGTCAAACAGATTCATACACATGAACCTTTCATAATATTATATTCAGTGTGCTAAAATCCAAATTAAATACCACATTTTCTTGTGAAAGGCTTTTAATTAAAAGTTCTAAAAATACGACAAATAAAAACAATAGGAAAATGAAAGTGTTTTCACTATGCAAATTTCAGAACGCATCCGAATATTTTTTTCTTTTAATATTACGAGTCACGCAAAGATAAATATTTGAGGTTTTTGTTTTATTATTTGTTGATTTGTTTATTTTTTGGAAGTTGAGGACTTGCAAATAAATATCTTCTAATTTTTTATGTTTGAGTTTTATTTCGCATGTTTCCTCGCTTAGTGTGGTGAAAAATAACTATTAACGAACCTTAATCAGACCTCATATCAAGTATATAGAGAGTAAAACACTTTTTTGTCTAATAAATATCTATTAATGACTGTAAGTACGAGTAGGTTCGATTCCTTTTTTTATTTCGTCGTTTCAAAATACTTAAAATAAATGAACGGTAACATTCCTAAAATGAAAGTACACCATCACAATATTCGTAATGTTCTCTACACCCCTCCCGCTCCTCCCGCCATCGAGATAGGTTTCGAGCGCAGGAGGGACATACAGGTGTGGACTGATAAAATTCGGCGGCAGACACCGCGTTCATCCTTTATTCGCATCATACACATTATGAAGGTATCGCACACCAGACATTAACTATTGTAAGATATGCCATTAAAATAATTATATTTTTTATGGTCCATGTTAGTATTACCTTGCTTCACATTCCCACGACATGCATAGGACCTCTTAACACTAATTACTTGTCTTAACTAATAATTTTTTTATTACGGCCACCACACCTCTATCCCGCTGTGAGACGTACTGATTCTCGGATTTCATGTGTATCTATGTAGATATTTTAAATTTTCTACAACCCACATGATAGTATATTGAGGTTTTACTACTGTAGTCACTTTTCCAGAAACTTTTATAACTACTAGGTAATTAATTAAATCTCATGAAGTCCTTTTACCATTTATTTTCCGTTTGTTGAGCCGAGTGGAAGTGTCCAGTGCAATTAAGTGCTTTAAAAGTTAATTACTTGGATTTGAAAATTTCGGATTTGAAAGGTAAGAAATTGTACTTGTATCTATTTAGCACAGTGGTACCCGTGAACGGTTGACCGATAGGCCGATTCGCCAACCCGATCGATCCAAGATTTTAACTCCATCGACCTCCGATTGGACCGAACTGAATTATTCAATATTTGAAGATGAAATCAAACTAATAAGTTCCAGGCTAGCTCTAATTTTTTTTTACATCAAGTCAATAGGGCGGCAGTGATGACGACTGCTAAGCAGAATGATATGTGCAAAAAATATAAGTACGATATAGCTCAAAAGTCAAAAGCTCGAATTCCACGTCTTGGCGGACAGTGAAGTCCGGGTCCCTACGTTCAATCCCGGAGACCTTGTCGCATTTTCGAATACGTTCGATTATACCCAGACGATGTTTGCCGATTTGGTATAAAGATTTTTAATAATTCAATTACACTGTTTTTCACGTAAGAAGAGTCCTGTGACGTTTCATGTTTGACAGTTTTAGAGATGTCCCATTTATCGAGTGAACTTTCGATTTTTCTTAGTTATTATTATATGTAAGTGTATTTTTCATAGCAATGTGTGATAAGCAAATTAATTTTAACTTTATAGTATACATGTGTTCTGAAATTACTAGCATAGACGCATTTTACCTAAGTTCTCACGCTAACAACGCAAAAGTTATCATTTCATTGGCTTAAGTCATATCTATGTGTAAAAATGCGTGTGGTAAAAGTAATCTATATTATTATCAATGCCCAAATGTGTGTGTCTGTTTGTTTGTTCGTCTTTCACATCAAAACAGAACGACAATTTGAAGCGATTTTTTAAGCGGAGATAATTGAAGTGATGAAGAGTGACATTGGCTACTTTTTGGCTCTTTCTAAAGCGAAGTCGCGAGCAAAAGCTATTAGAAAATAATTACATTTATTAAAATTTGATATTTTAGTAGATTTAATCGACCCAGTCACACGGTAAGTTCAATAAGGCTTGTGTTGTTGGTACCAGGCGACGATATATATAATAAAATTATACAGACAAACACATATACAAAAAACACCCATTATTCAGAAACAAATATATGTGAGAATTACACAAATAAATGTTCTTATCAGGATTCGAACCCGGGATCTCTGCGTAGCAAACAGGCTGAGTATTGCTTTTCTAAACCATACAGTTTTGTGTGAAATCGTACATTAATAGCAATCACTAGGTTGTACAACGTAACGTTTTTCATTCTATGATAATACCTATGGAATAGAAAGTATTTTCAATTAATATGTTGAAATAAAACGAATTAATACAAGGTTTGGGTTCGGATCTCGGCCGGGCCGGACGCGTCCCTTGTGCACTTTCGCGTGTCCCGAAAACAAAAGCAAAAAAAGGCAAAGCGCAAGTGCTTTGTTTTTTGTGGTGTATAGTGTTGTGATCTCAAAATTCAACCGCGAGCAATTATGAACCTTAACGCGTTGGTTTAAGGGCGGCGAGTCAGCTACATACTTGCAGTAGTATAACGGAGACCATCGGTCATCACGATGCAGTGTTGCATTCTGGGTGAGAGCTTTCCGATTATTCATAAACAAGCAATGTACTTGATTAACCCCTGGTTCCAACAACTAGGCAAACATTTTTAGAGTTCCCCATCAATCTAGGAGTGCTGGCGAGGCCCTGTTGCCGGGAAACACTGTCTGCCTGTCCTTCTGTCCGTATGTCGCTGGGCTGGGAGTCGTGACGACTGGCCTAGGTGTCGTGACGACTGGCTTAGGTGTCGTGATGTCTTGGTAGAACGTTTTCACGGATGATGACTGTTTCTAGTGCCGCTGTAGCAGCAGGTACCTGGGACGGTATGAAATTATTATCATGACCAGCTTTAATTAATCGTGCGTAGGTAATTCTCGTATTAGTTTTTGCAGTCGCGATTCTATAGTAGCCTGTTCAATTTGGCGGAAATCAATAAAAACACGGTGTATATATGTATTCACTTACTAATACGGAGCGGAGCCCTTCGTGCAGGTTGGAATCTGTGCTAGAGCGATATTTTTAAAGAATGGTGAGAAATACTACGGTATACAAGCACAGTAGAATATTACTATTAGATACCAGTTAAATCATTCTATTACATTGCATACATTATTTTAACTATTCCTTAATTTCGTCATTTTTAATTTTTAGCGCTTTTAATACAATTTTAGGCTGCCTATCTGAAGAGTTAAGTGGTCAACAATACTAAAGCCGAGCAATAAAACCTCGTCAACAAGCGGTCCTTCTCGCAATTCGGACATGTGGTACACAGCAGGAAGGACCCAAATGATGCAAACAAAAAATAATGCAAGCTTTGCCCGCCACTGACAAATACAGTTTAGCTGTAATGTAATAGATGAAGCTCATACTTAATATCGGGTATGAATCGGCATTATTTCAAGCCATCTTATAAGAAATAAACTAATACATGGATATGCGCTGATACTTGGACCTTAGGTAAAGACTACGAGGTCTTCTTTTGGGAAACAAAAATCCACAGGATATACGTGGGGACAATTTAAATGATGTTACTTCTAATTGAAACTAGAATTCACACTTTAAAAAATACTGCAAGTGAAAGTGAATAATTCTTATTTATTATTTCCATTATTTCCTGTTATGTGAAACTCTGTGTTGTGCTGTGATTATTTAAATAACATGGTTGTTATTATTTGTACTTACTGAGTGAACTTGTGCTTAGTTGGTGTTGAATTTATTGTTAAAACACGAGAAACGAGCATTTACCAATCAGATCAAAATCGAAGCGCACAGATCTTGCCAGTACAGTATGCCTACAATGGTTCTGCCTCAAGAAAGAAGCCAAATAATTCTAACCGAAGTTTCAAGCGACGTTACAATAAACATGCACCAATTGTAGTGTTTAACGATGTCTTACTATTTGCTGTCGCATTATAACTAAGGCTGTTTTATACCTGCCTGTTAGTGGGTTGAGTGTGGTTGATGTGTAGTGCGTATTATCATTTGTATCGTATATCTAATTCAGTAGTTTTACATGTTACGTGTAGTACCTAATATCTAATGTGTCTTCTGAGTGAAGTAAAATGTTGTATTTTATGGTGTGAAGTCCTCAGTGTACCTGCGTGCAGTGCAATTGCGTCACTGCGATAGAAATTATCGAAATGACAACAAAACGTACGTCCTTTCGATCGATTTGGAAATAGCTTTCAATTACAGTTGATTGAGTTGATCTAAGCGCACTAAGAGATATCCTACTGACCAGAACAAATAGTGCTATGCCAAATCGAATACTTAGTTAAAGCAGCTATGAAATACACCTGGGATAGGCCGCAAAAAGTGCGCGACATACTAGATGGGAAAATAATCACCAAAAGGATTAAATTCCTAAGAATGTGCTACCTTGGACATATCCTAAGGCGCCTAAAACCTCACCTACTGGAAGCTGCACTTCGATACCAAGCCAGAAAACTGAAAGTCGGAAGACCCATCTACCCCTGGAACGACTCATTATCACAGGACATGGATTACACCAGAGACAGCTTAGAATGGCAAAAGATAAAGAAGAATTCAACAATGATGCCAGACAAATCTACAAAATATAAGAAACGGACAGTGAGTCTGAGGAAGAAGTAGAATGAATGGCATTCGAAGAACCAGATCGAAGATAACGACATCCCAAGAAGGGCCCCCACCGTTGCGACGTGCATCATCACATCAACGCTCTCCCTCAACGACATAACCCTTCCTCCTATTTTCCTATATCGGCTTAAGGCTGCATAGTCGGTCGATTCTAAACTTCCTACCCATCCCGGAGCGTGTCTACCCCTTAAAAAAACCGCGTGCCCCCTGGTATGCCGGCTTGTCCGGAGCAGGCTTGTTCCTGGCTGGGTTTGGTGCCTATGTTCATGAAATAAAACGAATTAATACAAATATTTCTTTATTCATCACTTTCATAAGAAATTACACCCTCATTATTAATGTCCGAATTCGTGGTATCTGAATCATCTGCTACATTGATGATAATTTCATCTCGCAATCTGTCTATTCAAACGAAACGCTCACAGTCCTGTAATATAATTTTTTTTTGTCTTTTCAACCACTTTCGCCCAGTTTTCGGCAGTTACATGTTGGCACGCATCCTCCAGCAACTTAAGCATTTTGTTCGCCGTAAATGGAGGTGAAGTGTTGTTTCTTGCAGCAAAACCTGAAATTAAAGTATTGCTGATGAGTAAAACATTTTGTAATACACTCATAAAAAAAAAAAGGACTGATGTGTCAGAAAGAGAGTACTGTTTATTTATTCATGCCCTTTATAAATTATCTAATTTGATAGCCTAGTGGGTAGTAACCCTGCCTGTGAACTCTATGGTCCTGGGCTTAAAACCGGATAAGCCATAACGGCATTTGTTTGTATGATGAACACAGCTGATATGTATTTAATTTTAATATTTGTAATAAAATAATATAATTCTATTATGTGACAATATAATTTTCTCAATACTCGCGACAAAAGCCTTCTTGACCTTACTGCGAGACATAATATGTGTAATTATGCTCTAAAATATTTATTTTCTTTATAATCTTTGGTTTATTTATCTGCCGCGAATGATATGGTGCATTGTCGATAATTATTATACTGGATTCTTCCAGATTGTCTAATAGATTGACAAACCAAGTCTCAAATTTGTTAGAATTCATCTCTTCATGCTATTCTTTAGTTTTCTTTGACTTAAAAGCTAGAAGGGTATTGGGTATAAACCCTTTTTTATTACCCGCATGGCATATTATCAGTCGTTCCCCTTTACCTTCTGGTACCTTTGTCGAGGCATGTGCTGTGTCTGTCCACATTTTGCCAACAGTATGGTTTGCATTTAACCAGGTCTCATCGAGAAAGACATTATCCCAGTCTTCTAACATTTTTGCACATTCTAAAAAGCTTACTCTAGCAAGAGCTATATCTCCCCTCTCCATGATAATTTTCCTTTTGTTGACTTTTTTCCATTTAAAGCCAATTGAGCCTAAAACACGCCATAAAGAGGTCAAACTTCCACTGAAAAGCTCAGACTCTTTTAAAAGACTTTATCAATTTGAATAAAGTGGGTATCTCACTCCTCTCATAATATCCATAAATATGGTTCCGGATAGCATCACAAAACTGTCCACATTGGTGATTGGTCTCCTCCGCCGCCGCTTTCTGGGAGTAGATGATTTGTTTTCCTCGGTACCAGTTTCGCCAATTCGTTCTTTGGTGATTCGGGAAACAGTAGTACTCCCGACATCCAGGGCTTCAGCAACTCGATCAACAACGTTTTCAATCGCAATCAATGTGCCACCGTTTGCACGTTCTCGCTCAAAATAGTCTCTCAAACGAACAACTAACTCCCGACTTTGAGAGTTCAAAACAGTCTTTTAAGACCGTTTCGGCATTTTGAGAAAAAGAGCAACAAACTTAACGAGAAACAGAAACAAAACTCAACAACAATAATAACAAATGAACAAACCGAATCACACTATTGCTTACTCCCAATTTAATAGCTGCAATGATTTAAATTTATCGGCACTAAAATTTCGTTACAACCCATGGGGATATGATAATTTATATCGCCCACCCGTACAAAAGACTTATTTAGTAATTAATTCTATCCTAGTAATTAACAGTAGTGGCTTTAGGTCACAGTATTTTACGGTTATCTCCCATAGTTTGAGAGTATGAGTGGGATAGTGGGAATATGGGGGAAGAAGATATAAAATACACCTCCATAATAGATTTTAATACGGCAGATAACCTTTTATGTAAATATTTGATGATATGAATATTTTACCGTGACTCTCGAAATAGTTTGACAGATTGGTGGTTAATAGGACAGAAAAGTTTCATTGTAGCTACACAAAAAGAAAAGCGGCAAGTCCTTTCTCAGGAGACATTTCATAGCATTTGCCAAAGTACCGCGTAATATATTGTATTTCGTTTTATGGCATATAACGATTGAAAAAATTGTGGGTTATTCGTCTATAATCTCGTAAAAGCTATTAGAAATGACTGATTATAATCTATTTGAATCGGAATATATGGAAATTAATTTAGATCTTTAACAGCTATAAAAAACATATAATTTCGTGAACTACTGAGCACCATGTGGCGTTTTATTGACACTGCGATCGTCAATCACATTAATCCTACCGATATGTCCATACATTTGAAGTAACAAATGAATAGCATCGGTGACATGTTTTTGCCTACTTAAAAAAATTGTGAGGATTTTGTTGTACTGACTTAACTCTTGGGGATACATTAATTAAACAATAAATCTCCAATTACCCATTTATTGATTCGGGAGCTGTTCATAACATACAATATTTTTAATTAAACGGGGATCGGTCTTCCTTTGGAACCAATCGGCATTCTTTGTATAGGAACGTCAGGCTTTGCGGCATGATGCGTCTCTCTGAAACAAAGATACGAATTTATTAATTACTTGAACCATGCATCTCTAGCGTTTCCTTGTCTGAATTTGATTCTATTGGTAATAACTAGACTTGGGTATCAGAAAAAAGTATAATAGTATAATAGACTCACTTGCTCGAGCTTCGCGCAGTAATTGCAGTGACGCCAGGTATTGAGTCAGCTTCCAGTGCTTGATATTATTCAACCTGGGTCGATATGGAGAGACGGCCGGACTAGAATAGTTTCTGAAGACCCTAGTCTGCAGCCGTTTCCATCCAGATGACGTTGCGTTCCCCATGAAGGACCGCCAAGTGGTACAGCATGTTACCTAAGGTATGGTTAAGTTTTTTAAATTTCTTTATTATTTTCGTACTTAAAAGGACAAATCTGTTGTGGCGTACGTCGACACATAGGACAGATCCGCCCCCTGCCTCTCCCTCGCCCCACATCCTCGGATACAATCGGCTGGATCACAGTATTCGTTGTCTCCGTATATCCATGCCCCATCGAGTAAGTCCAATCTTGAATGAATGATGCGCAGGGTGGCGGACGCAGGTTCTGGGCAGTGGTCCTCCTTAACGCACCTGATTGCAGTGGTGGTGACACCTCCGCAGTTGGGGGCACCTCCTCAGCAGCCGGCAGCTCCCCAGCAGCTGACAGCTCGGTAGCGTACGGCCTCACAACAGCCGTTGGCTTCACAACAGTTTAAGCCCCCTCCTTATCGGACAGCTCAAGATCGGCTTCCGCTGATGCGCTTGAAATGTTGAGGATGTCTACATCAATTTCGATGATTGAACTCATTTTAGTAGAGTAGAGTAGCGTTAATAGATCAAGTTTAATGTAAATATGATTTTCCTCAGTCTAAAGTCAAGCATTAAATAGGGTTCTGATATCCCCTCCTGAGAGCTACTGGCGTGGTAACAAACAACCGCCAATTAATTTTATTGATAAAGTTATTCCTTATTATTTAAGGTAACGGTAATTTATAATTATGATTAATATTATATTTCCTGTTTTTCAACTGCTTTGGAAATATAACTACACTTATTAAATGTGGCACGTTTTCACAAAACGTGACTTTTCCTTTAGTTAATTTATCTATTCTCCAACGTATGTTTGTATGTTAAACAATCCTCACTTAAATGATGAGTGTCTTTCTCTTCTAAGTTCATATCACCACGTTCAAGAGTACCTGGAGAGTCAGAACCATTTTTATCTAAATCATATAGACCATCAGTAGCAATATCTTTCGTTGACGGTAACTTATTTGTTGGTCTTTCATCTCTCAAAACTTGTGAATAAGCATTTGATGACCAGGACTGTCTCACACTCACTTCACGTTTATTACGAACTCCCATTTCTTCATGTGATATTTCCAACCGTAATACTTCCATAGTCTATGAATCGCAAGGTCATGTCACTATAGGAGGGTAGAGCTTTGTTGAAAGTAATGTATTTCTCTTTATGGTGAGCGATGCATCGCATCTGCCCCTTGGACTTTACCAGTTCATTAATAAACAAATGACTGTCGTAACCGCTCAGATTATGAAATATCACAGGAATATATTTAGGTAATGTATTGTATAGCTTAGGTTACAAACAATGTGAGTTTTGCCTTTTATTTTCCCAGTCAGGTGGCAGTGATCGATTGCATTCTCTTCACCATTTGCTATGTGCTTTTCACAAATATGACAGTGATCATTTATTCCATCCAAGGATGAGGATGATGATGTTGGGGGTATGATCGTTTTTAAAACAGTCGCAATATGTATCGCATCCTCATAGATGTTTTCTATAAATCTCTGCACGCAATCCTCTCCACGATACATCACACTTTGATAGATTAGGGTCGTGTGCGCAGTGAATGTAATACCCAAAACTGCATGCAACGTGTTTATGGGTGTTGTATGTGTTGACGCATTTTTCTCCACGTTCTTTGCTCTCGATGGGTACGAGGATAGATTCAAAATCTGCATAAATTACAAAAGGCACTTTCATCTTATGCGCGATGTACTTGAATTTCACGATTCTGTCCTCCCCTTCCGGTAGTTGTACGAGTTTGTTTCCACATCCGATTGATTGATGAAGTTTAAGTTTTTCATTATTGTTATAATGTAGTAGACAACCTTCGCATAGCCACAGCCTACGTTTATGTGTAGTGATTTGCTTCCTCACCAATCGTGAAAGGTTTTTTATCCAACAATAATGAGATAAATTACCCTGCGTTGCGAGTAATATAGTAAATTCACATGTTTCTCCATAACACCGTACACTTTGGTAATGCATAGAGGCACTACTATCCAACCAGTCTGGTTTTTCTTTTCCGCCAACGAAATGCTGTAATTCAAATTACAATACGTCTCATTTGGTAGGTGCTCCATAATCTGTATAAAACTATTGAAATCTACATTAATATCACCGTTCTCTTCCTCAACACTCACTGCTATATTGACCCACAACCGCAACAGCGCTTCAAAGTCACTGCTGCCGTTATTTTCCACAAATAATGTGTTCAGATAGATATTCATTGCCGTTATTAAATTGGAAACAGGCATTTCCTGAATCCAATACCGGGTAAATTCATGTCTATCCAAAAATTCAATTAGTTTATTTTTAAAAATTACACGTCTGGATTTCATCGGACATTGTATGAAACATGAAAATGCTTTAATAAAACGTTTTACTGGAACATATTTTCAAAACTGCGACCAATGGGTTCCTTTACCACCATATACACATTGTCACTGTTCAGGGGTAAAAGAGCCTCATCGCTCAACGTGTTGAATCTCGAAGGTAAGGTGCACTTCCCAATGTCCCGGAGCTCAACAACAATACACCCCTTAACCACATCGTATATTGAACCTCCCGCACACAGGACATTTATCAATAATGGCTTGTTTTGCGGTAACTCTCTCACAGACACACGCGATGATATCTTGCTACCAACTTCGTTGATTTGCAATAGAGAAGACATTACGATGACTTACAATTGGTGGCGGTGGTAGCGACGGCGGAGCGGCGATTTTTTGTCGGAAACTTCAGATGTAATGGTAATACATGTGTCTCGCCTCTTACTTTTATAGGTGACAACTTCTTCCTGTTTACATATTACATACACGCACACACATACACATAATCCCATATGTGGGCGAGTGCATGTAATATTGCAAACCCTCTAGGGTTTTTTCTGTACACTGATGTTGATGACGTGGTGACATGATGATACTCGAGGGTTGGTTATTGAGTCGGTGGCGGAGTCCGTGGTGGAGGCCGTAGTGGGGTCGGTGGCATTGTTGGTTCCCCGGCTGCAATCTCCACAGTCGAAGTAGAGAGATTAAATATCATCAATTGAGTGCAGAATACAATCATAAATAACACTTTCATCTGAGGGACCGACAATCATTGTTTCGTAAAGCTGTTACTCAGTTTTTGATAACGTTGCCTGCATCTCCATATATGAATCCGACAGGCAGTAATATGCCATCTAACTTTCATTTTATCGTAAAATTTGTGAGCGCAGATCTGCTGGATGTAGAGCGCTTGATGCACCTGGTGCAGCATCCACAGTCGAAGTAGGAGATTGAGGCATTTCTACCTCAGAGGTTGGCGGAGTCGATAGCAACTCCTTCAGCAAGCTCGCTTGTTTTAAGTATGGAGGTTTGTAATTTCGAATAACTGAATCACAGTTGAACAAGTTGCGTCTTACCGCGTGACAGGGACACTCACAACATTGGTCGCAAAACACAGATGCGCGGGACATTTTACTGTCTGAAATTGAAGTGAACAGAGAGGGTTTATGTACCCATTGATGCGCAAATATTTACAACAGGGATAATTGTGAATATTAAATATACAGTCAGGGAAACATGCACGAAAGTTATACAGCTTTATGGGGTACATTTTCACAAACAGAAATCTGTCCTTTCTTCAGCTTATTAATTTTACTCAAGACCCATGCAGACTTTTTTTTTCAATGTTTGCATGTATGATGCGCAATCTTCGCTCAATTTAACATTGGTTTTCTCCTTTTCAGAAACAATTTTCTTTTCAACGTCTAGCACACTCGGCAATGGTAAATGTTTCTCTTCAGTTTTCCACATTGATAACAATGGAGTAGCAGCAGCAATAGTAGTATCATCGTATTTAATTAAGTCACCCTAACGAAAAATTCTACACCCACATCATCCCTCACTATATGACTGAAACTATCCTTCGACCAGGACTGTTTTAACGTTACCTCACGTTTTCCACGTTGCAAAACATTCTCCCTAGATATCACCAACCGGAACACTCTGATATCAGCAACAGCATCGGCACCGCACAACGGCACTCTTGCTACCTGTGATTGCCTCACCCAAACTCTCCTCTCCGGTTCTGCACACCCTTGACGCCATTTGGAATTCTATAAACCAATTGCCGCTCATTGTTTCGTTTATATTATTTTAAATTAATGCCTTGGACAGGAACCACTCATCCGCTTACACACATGGTGGAAAATAGTTGTCACGCATCGAAGGAAGCAAAGTAACATTTCTTTTCTCACCAGTTAGCGAAGACTCAATAGTCAAAAACACTGAAAACGACTCTAGTAGTATACATGTGACGATTCCAGCCCAACCATTTGCGGTTGTGAAACAATGTTTAGTGGGTAAGATGTATGTGGATGAGGGAAAATCAACCGCAAAACAAGTATTGGGTTGGTAAAACGTGAAAATGAGGAAAAATAAGTGGTATGAGGACTGCAGACCATAGTTTTGTATGGAAATGACAGAAAATAAATAAACGTGTATTCAAGCATGAGGAAAAAAGCGGTATTAATGGTCTTGTAAGAGGAAAATATGGCAACTCATGTGTTTAAGGTAAATTAAAAGAAAATAACCATTTAGAAAACTTGTTTTATTTACAATGTATATTAAATATTAGTCAATTATTTCATAGTGACCCCACGCTTTCGTATCTATACCATCACTGCTACAGATGCATGTCTTTTCGTCTTTACCGCAAAGCACTTTTTTTCGTTTTATTTGAGTATATAATTTGTGTTTTTCACTAACTACATTGTATATATCCCTGTTGAATGTATTGTTCAAATCTAAGCAATCATAATATTTCATGAAATTAAGCTTTCTCACAGCCGCTGCGTTGACTCCTTTATTTTTCATAATCAAGTTGGGTTTGGGATTCACTTTATCCGGATCGTCTTCCAGAATGTAAGTATACATCTTTGAGCGTAGGCCGACAAATTCTCTCATAATCCTTCCTTTGTTTTCATCTTTCATCATGCCAACAACTTTCATAGCTTATTCGTATGCGGCAAACCGTAAATATTATCTTTGGAAAACCTTGACGTGTCGAACCTTTGTTCCAAATCCGGTTTAATGTCTTCATAGAAATTGTCACTAATGTGATAAACAAAAGAGTCTGTGTCAGTATACAGGAGGCTCACGTTCTTCCCGTACTTTGTCACCATGTAGTCATAGTGGAAACTGTACATTGAATACTTGCTATAGCGCTATAGTGTTTAGTGTTTATTAGTTTAACATCGTGACGTCCGTGTAGATCATGATCAATAATAACTTCAACACTGTCTCGTACATTGAAGTCCGTTTTTTATTTATTATTCAGTTGCGTTTTTATTCAATACTTCAAGTGACATTAGGTTTGATATCTATGAGGATACTAAAATTACTAGTAATAGTATTGTGTTTTATATGTCATACATAATATAGAAAAGAAACCACATGTATTTATTCATAAACATACTTTATTTTGTAAAAAAAACATAGTAAAGAGTGAAACACTTGTTTTAATGTTTATTTTTTACAATAGACAATGGCCAAGATCAATACATTTTACGTGTACTCTTATCTACATAGTATTTATTTAAGAAGTATATCACTCAAATATCGTGTTATCTTTTACAAATTAGAATTAAGTAGACTTCTGAGACACTATACCCCTAGTCAATGGTGTATCCATGTGGCGAGTCCGATGACAAACCCTCATCTATCTATTACTCTACGCGTTAATTCGTAGACTTCGTCTAATATTGTATTTTTCACAACATATCCACAAATAATGTGCTCAGATAGAAATTCATTTCCGTTATTAAATTGGAAACAGGCATTTCCTGAATCCAATACTGGGTGAATTCATGTCTATCCAAAAATTCAATTAGTTTATTTTTAAAAATGACTGCATTACACGTCTGGATTTCATCGGACATTGTCTGAAACATAAAAATATTTTTTTTTAATTATCTTTACAATGTTTTACTGGAACAATTTCAAAACTGCGACCAACACGGGTCCCTTTACCACCATTTACACATTGCCACTGTTCAGGGGTAAAAGAGCCTCATCGCTCAACGTGTTGAATCTCGAAGGTAAGGTGCACTTCCCAATGTCCCGGAGCTCAACAACAATACACCCCTTAACCACATCGTATATTGAACTCTCCCGCACGCAGAAAATTATCAATAATGGCTTGTTTTGCGGTAACTCTCTCACAGACACACGTGTTGGTATCTTTCGAGTAAGGCCAATGTTGAATTAATGATGCGCAGGGTGGCAGATTCTGGGTAGTAGTCCTCCTTAACGCACCTGATTGCAGTAGTGGTGTCACTACCCTCAGCCTAGGTGTTGGTGGAGCCATCACAGTCGGTGACGCCTCCGCAGGCGATGTCGGTGACGCCTCCGCAGTTGGGGGCACCTCCACAGCAGCCGGCAGCTCCCCAACAGCTGACAGCTCGGTAGCGTACGGCCTCACAACAGCCGTTGGCTTCACAACAGTTTAAGCCCCCTCCTTATCAGACAGCTCAAGATCGGCTTCCGCTGATGCGCTTGAAATGTTGAGGATGTCTACATCAATTTCGATGATTGAACTCATTTTAGTAGAGTTAATAGATCAAGTTTAATGTAAATATGATTTTCCTCAGTCTGAAGTCAAGCATTAAATAGGGTTCTGATATCCCCTCCTGAGAGCTACTGGCGTGGTAACAAACAACCGCCAATTGATTTTATTGATAAGGTTATTCCTTATTATTTAAGGTAACGGTAATTTATAATTATGATTAATATTATATTTCCTGTTTTTCAACTGCTTTGGAAATATAACTAGACTTAATTAAATGTGGCACGTTTTCACAAAACGTGACTTTTCCTTTAGTTAATTTATCTTATTCAGAAATTACCCACACCAACATATTCTCCAACGTATGTTTGTATGTTAAACAATCCTCACTTAAATGATGAGTGTCTTTCTCTTCTAAGTTCATATCACCACGTTCAAGAGTACCTGGAGAGTCAGAACCATTTTTATCTAAATCATATAAACCATCAGTAGCAATATCTTTCGTTGACGGTAACTTATTTGTTGGTCTTTTATCAACTCTGACTGAAAACTTTACTCCAATATCACCTCTCAAAACTTGTGAATAAGCATTTGATGACCAGGACTGTCTCACACTCACTTCACGTTTATTACGAACTCCCATTTCTTCATGTGATATTTCCTACCGTAATACTTCCATAGTCTATGAATCGCAAGGTCATGTCACTATAGGAGGGTAGAGCTTTGTTGAAAGTAATGTATTTCTCTTTATGGTGAGCGATGCGTCGCATCTGCCCCTTGGACTTTGCTAGTTCATTAATAAACAAATGACTGTCGTAACCGCTCAGATTATGAAATATCACAGGAATATATTTAGGTAATGTATTGTACCTATAGCTTAAGTTACAAACAATGCGAGTTTTGCCTCTTATTTTCCCAGTCAAGTGGCAGTGATCGATTGCATTCTCTTCACCATTTGCAATGGGCTTTTCACAAATATGACAGTGATCATTCATTCCATCCAAGGATGTGGATGATGATGTTGGGGGTATGATCGTTTTTAAAACAGTCGCAATATGTATCGCATCCTCGTAGATGTTTTCTATAAATCTCTGCACGCAATCCTCTCCACGGTACATCTCAAACTTTGATAGATTAGGGTCGTGTGCGCAGTGAATGTAATACCCAAAACTGCATGCAACGTGTTTATGGGTGTTGCATTTCCTGAATCCAATACTGGGTGAATTCATGTCTATCCAAAAATTCAATTAGTTTATTTTAAAAAATTACTAATGATTACACGTCTGGATTTCATCGGACATTGTATGAAACATGAAAATGTTTTAATAAAACGTTTTACTGGAACATAATTTCAAAACTGCGACCAATGGGTTCCTTTACCACCATATAGACATTGTTACTGTTCAGGGGTAAAAGAGCCTCATCGCTCAACGTGTTGAATCTCGAAGGTAAGGTGCACTTCCCAATGTCCCGGAGCTCAACAACAATACACCCCTTAACCACATCGTATATTGAACCTCCCGCACACAGGACATTATCAATAATGGCTTGTTTTGCGGTAACTCTCTCACAGACACACGCGATGATGTCTTGCTACCAACTTCGTTGATTTGCAATAGAGAAGACATTACGATGACTTACAATTGGTGGCGGTGGTAGCGGTGGCGGAGCGGCGATTTTTAGTCGGAAACTTCAGATGTAATGGTAATACATGTGTCTCGCCTCTTACTTTTATAGGTGACAACTTCTTTCTGTTTACATATTACATACACGCACACACATACACATAATCCCATATGTGGGCGAGTGCATGTAATATTGCAAACCCTCTAGGGTTTTTTCTGTACACTGATGTTGATGACGTGGTGACATGATGATACTCGAGGGTTGGTTATTGAGTCGGTGGCGGAGTCCGTGGTGGAGTCCGTAGTGGGGTCGGTGGCATTGTTGGTTCCCCGGCTGCAATCTCCACAGTCGAAGTCGAGAGATTAAATATCATCAATTCAGTGCAGAATACAATCATAAATAACACTTTCATCTGAGGGACCGACAATCATTGTTTCGTAAAGCTGTTACTCAGTTTTTGATAACGTTGCCTGCATCTCCATATATGAATCCGACAGGCAGTAATATGCCATCTAACTTTCATTTTATCGTAAAATTTGTGAGCGCAGATCTGCTGGATGTAGAGCGCTTGATGCACCTGGTGCAGCATCCACAGTCGAAGTAGGAGATTGAGGCATTTCTACCTCAGAGGTTGGCGGAGTCGATAGCAACTCCTTCGGCAAGCTCGCTTCTTTTAAATATGGAGGTTTGTAATTTCGAATAAATGAATGACAGTTGAACAAGTTGCGTCTTACCGCGTGACAGGGGCACTCACGGCATTGGTCGCAAAACACAGATGCGCGGGACATTTTACTGTCTTAAATTGAAGTGAACAGAGAGGGTTTATATATTGATGCGGAAATATTTACAACGGGGTAATTGTGAATATTAAATATACAGTCAGGGAAACAGAACTGCACGAAAGTTATACAGCTTTATGGGGTACGTTTACACAAAAAGAAATGTGTCCTTTGTACAGCTTATTAATTTCACTCATGACCCATGCCGACACTTTTTCCAATGTTTGCATGTATGGTGCATAATCTTCGCTCAATTCAACATTGGTCTTCTCCTCGTCAGAAACAATTTTCTTTTCAACGTCTAACACACTCTTCAATGGTAAATGTTTCTCTTCAGTTTTTCACATTGATAACAATGGAGTAGCAGCAGCAATAGTAGTATCATCGGATTTTATTAAGTCACCCTAACGGAAAATTCCACACCCACATCATCCCTCACTATTTGACTGAAACTATCCTTCGACCAGGACTGTTTTAACGTTACCTCACGTTTTCCACGTTGCAAAACATTCTCCCTGGATATCACCAACCGGAACACTCTGATATCAGCAACAGCATCGGCACCGCACAACGGCACTCTTGCCTGTGATTGCCTCACCCAAACTCTCCTCTCCGGCTCTGCAACACCCTTTGACGCCATTTGGAGTTCTATAAACCAATTGCCGCTCATTTTTTCGTTTATATTATTTAAAATGAATGCCCTTGACAGGAACCACTCATCCGCTTTCACACATGGTGGAAAATATAAGGCAGCGAAGAGCGTGCCATTGGATGTCTGCCATATTTCTTGTCCTCCATAAACATTGATAAAGCTGCCAAATTTTCTAAAAATAATTCTCTCTGATACTTAGATATAGCTATACCAGTAGCATATGTATAATCAAATAATACATATTTCTCTATATTATAAGAAGTATCATTCTCTCTAAATCCTCGTGGAAAATAATTCTTATAATTTCCATCAACTTTTAAATCCTTTTACCATAAATAAAACTTCACAATATCAGAAATATTATCACAAGACTTTATTGTACATTCTAAATTAAATTGTCCTTTACAAATATACCACTCAATAGGTTGAGGTAATTTATTAACAATGACTTCATAATTATCTTCTTTACACAGATAATTCACAACATTTTCTACTAGAGTAGGGTATTACTAGAGAACAGTCCCTACTCGAACGTTTTATTAGTGTTGTATTAGTACTCGCGTTCCTAAGGTGTTTTTAGTAGGCGCAAAAGAAATTGTGGAATAACGACAGCGATGTTTCGTTATTTATTTGTGACGTGCAATCTGACGTAGACTGTCAAAAAAAATCACCCTCAGAATATTGTCATCTACTTACGGGTTATAAAGATGAAGGTCGCTGCCATAAAATGTAAGTAATATTTGTATTTTCCAATTATTAACGAACCATTTTATCGAAAAAGTATGTACTAAACAATGCTTTCAATATGAGTCGTATAGAATCAAAAACAGCAATCTGCCTTTTCACTAATTAACGGTAATTAGAAAAAAATGTATTCACTGTATTTATATACAGTGAATCAACAATTTTATTAATTATTTTTATAAAATTACATACATTTTAGAATTTTAAATTCGTTACTTAAAGAAGATTATATGCCAATTAAATTAATATTTAACTATTTAAAATATCAGATCGCTGTTTTTGATATTGACTTGCAAACATTGCTGATTATGATACTAAACATTAATCAGATTGCTGTTTTTGATTCTAGTCAAAATGTAAACACACACAGAGCTGTCAAAAATAAAACTTCATACATTAATCTGTTTATTCTTATTAATTATGAAAGAATTTACCTACATAAAAAAATTACACACGCAAACATGCTGATTCTTCGACATTCTCATTACAGTAAATCTCGTCTGTAACAGATGTTTCCTGTAAATCCTTCTGGTTTGCTAAAGTTTCTCTGTAAAAAGTCAAATCCGGTAAATTTTCCCAGTTTGTTCCAAAATGTTTGCTTAATAATTTATTTACATCATTCAATTTGGCCTTTTTAACTGCAACTGTATTCGGTATATTGACTTGACTGATCATTTTAATATTTTTTCTTTGCTTACAAACATTTTGTGGCTTTGCAATGTCACTCTTGTAAAAAAGTTCACCCCTCACTAAAACGTTCTCCCGTTGCTTCGAACGACGTAAAATAAATCGTTTACACTGATTGAACTGTATATTCCAACTTGTAGTAGGTTTCAATACATCTTTGACAGCTGTTTTCCAGTCATATACTGGGCAATCAGTGCCAATTTTTATCAATGTTGCGTTTTCACATAAAATGTCAGAAATTTCTTTTGGGTCCAGTATGACTTCCATCCTACGCAACTTTTTTTCAATTATACCAAAAAGAAGGTCGGCAGGCATAAAGGAATGCCCAGTGACGGGAAATACAATTTCTATAAGCTTGATGTCAACATTTTCCAGCAGCCATTTGCAGCACATGCCAATGAGAATGCTATTTTTATTTTGCCCGCCGCATCCGTCTGCAACTAAACGTATTCTAGTGATACCTGCTTTGTATGTTTTACAAAGATGGAAGATCATACACGCAAGATGCTACCAAATTCGCATTTTTAGCGAATTCATTTTCTGTACAGTAGTACGCAATTGTTTAGTACATATTATGTACTAAACAATTATTTTTATATTGCAGGGATATGCAACGGGATTCCACTATGAGTGGTCTAAATTTGACAGAACAATATATGACGTAAAGGGCTTCAAAAAAATTTGTGATCCTAAATATAACACTTTCATCTGAGGGACCGACAATCATTGTTTCGTAAAGCTGTTACTCAGTTTTTGATAACGTTGCCTGCAACTCCATATATGAATCCGACAGGCAGTAATATGCCATCTAACTTTCATTTTATCGTAAAATTTGTAAGCGCAGATCTGCTGGATGTAGAGCGCTTGATGCACCTGATGCAGCATCGCCAGGCGATTCCGGAGACGGGCAAACTCGCGTTGATATCTGCGGAAGAAAACGGAGCTTTATATACGAATTATAATTACCAGAATTGACTCCGAGACCTAGAAAATGTGAAGTCAGGGCGAGGTTATGCTGAGCAAGACGGCCTATATTTAGGATAATCGGCAAAGACATCACTCCCCCAAACATTTATTTTCTTTATAATCTTTGGTTTATTTATCTGCCGCGAATGATATGGTGCATTGTCCATAAAATTATTATACTGGATTCTTCCAGATTGTCTAATAGATTGACAAACCAAGTCTCAAATTTGTCAGAATTCATCTCTTCATGGTATTCTTTAGTTTTCTTTGACTTAAAAGCTAGAAGGGTATTGGGTGTAAACCCTTTTTCATTACCCGCATGGCATATTATCAGCCGTTCCCCTTTACCTTCTGGTACCTTTGTCGAGGCATGTGCTGTGTCGTCTGTCCACATTTTGCCAATAGTATGGTTTGCATTTAACCAGGTCTCATCGAGAAAGACAACATTATCCCAGTCTTCTAACACATTTTGCACATTCTAAAAAGCTTACTCTAGCAAGAGCTATATCTTCCCTCTCCATGATAATTTTCCTTTTGTTGACTTTTTTCCATTTAAAGCCAATTGAGCCTAAAACACGCCATAAAGAGGTGAACTCCACTGAACAGCTCAGACACTTTTAAAGACTTTATCAATTTGAATAAAGTGGGTATCTCACTCCTCTCATAATTTCCATAAATATGGTTCCGGATAACATTACTATCAAAACTGTCCACATTGGTGATTGGTTTCCTCCGCCGCCGCTTTCTGGGAGTAGATAATTTGTTTTCCTCGGTACCAGTTTCGCCAATTCGTTCTTTGGTGATTCGGGAAACAGTAGTACTCCCGACATCCAGGGCTTCAGCTACTCGATCAACAACGTTTTCAATCGCAATCAATGTGCCACCGTTTGCACGTTCTCGCTCAAAATAGTCTCTCAAACGAACAACTAACTCCCGACTTTGAGAGTTCAAAACAGTCTTTTTAGACCGTTTCGGCATTTTGGGAAAAAGAGCAACAAACTTAACGAGAAACAGAAACAAAACTCAACAACAATAATAACAAATGAACAATAACAAATAAAAACTTGAAAACCGCAACGGAAACAAAACTCGTATACAAGGCAGATGCACTCGTAATGACACTAGTGAACTTGAATTGACATTGACATGCACAAACCGAATCACACTATTGATTACTCCCAACTTAATAGCTGCAATGATTTAAATTTATCGGCACTAAAATTTCGTTACAACCCATGATAATTTATATCGCACACGTACAATAGACTTATTCAGTAATTCATTATATCCTAGTAATTAACAGTAGTGGGCTATAGGTCACAGTATTTTACGGTTATCTCCCATAGTTTGAGAGTATGAGTGGGAATATGGGGGAAGAAGATATAAAATACACCTCCATAATGCGTCATGGCAGGTTTGAAGTTTCACTTTTTAGTGTTTTTAGAATTAGGTTTGCCAGTGCATACCTTGCATACTAACTATTGTCATTTTGCTTGTTAATTTGTACTGATCTGTTCTTTGTATAGTTTTAAGAGTTTTGAGTGTGTATCTTTGTTTTAATTTGTCGTGTTATAATAATATAATAAGTCCTTGACCCAATTCCATATTATGTAATACTGATTACTGACACACTGTAACTCACTGTGACCAAACAATATGGCGTGCCCGTGTGGCGTTTTGTTTCGTCGCCGTGCATTCGCCGTGTCGTTTGGTTGTCAGGGCCCTGTACACACTGGTGGTATAGTCGGGCGTTACAAGCTCAGCCGCTTGTCTTATGTTTTAGTTTTATGTTTTATTTATTTTTAAGTTCTTGTGTATAAATTTGTAATTTGTGTATACATTTATTGGTATTTTTTTTTGTTGTAAGTGACAAGCTCAAATGGCTAAAGCGGAAGACCAGCGCTGGCTCTGCTGGCAAAATGCTGAGTTTTGGCCATTTCGAGACAAAATTTCGTGTTTACTGTTTTGTTTTGTTTGTACTGTGTCTCGAATAAACGTTTTTTCTTCTTCTTCTTTCTTCTTCTTCCATAATAGATTTTAATACGGCAGATAACCTTTTATGTCAATATTTGATGATATGAATATTTTACCGTGACTTTCGAAATAGTTTGACAGATTGGTGGTTAATTGGAGGACAGAATAGTTTCATTGTAGCTACACAAAAAGAAAAGCACGGTCCTTTCTCAGGAGTCATTTCATAGCATTTGCCAAAGTACCGCGTAATATATTGTATTTCGTTTTATGGCATATAACGATTGAAAAATTTGTGGGTTATTCGTCTATAATCTCGTAAAAGCTATTAGAAATGACTGATTATAATCTATTTGAATCGAAATATATGGAAATTAATTTAGATCTTTAACAGCTATAAAAAACATATTATTTCGTGAACTACTAAGCACCATGTGGCTCTGTGTCTTATTGACACTGCGATCGTCAGTCACATTAATCCAACCGATATGTCCAAACATTTGAAGTAACAAATGAATAGCATCGGTCACATGTTTTTGCGTACTTAAAAAATTTGTTGTACTGACTTAACTCTTGGGGATACATTAATTAAACAATAAATCTCCAATTACCCATTTATTGATTCGGGAGCTGTTCATAACATACAATATTTTTAATTAAACGGGGGTCGGTCTTCCTTTGGAACCAATCGGCATTCTTTGTATAGGAACGTCAGGCTTTGCGGCATGATGCGTCTCTCTGAAACAAAGATACGAATTTATTAATTACTTGAACCATGAATCTCTAGCGTTTCCTTGTCTGAATTTGATTCTATTGGTAATAACTAGACTTGGGTATCAGATAAAACTATAATGGTATAATAGACTCACTTGCTCGAGCTTCGCGCAGTAATTGCAGTGATGCCAGGAATTGAGTCAGCTTCCAGTGCTTGATATTATTCAACCTGGGTCGATATGGAGAGACGGCTTCGGACTCGAATAGTTTCTGAAGACCCTAGTCTGCAGCCGTTTCCATCCAGATGACGTTGCGTTCCCCATGAAGGACCGCCAAGTGGCACAGCATGTTACCTAAGGTATGGTTAAGTTTTTTAAATTTATTCTTTATTATTTTCGTACTTAGGAGGACAAATCTGTTGTGGCGTACGTCGACACATAGGACAGATCCGCCCCCTGCCCCGCCCTCGCCCCACATCCTCGGATACAATCGGCTGGATCACAGTATTCGTTGTCTCCGTATATCCATGCCCCATCGAGTAAGGCCAATCTTGAATGAATGATGCGCAGGGTGGCGGACGCAGGTTCTGGGCAGTGGTCCTCCTTAACGCACCTGATTGCAGTGGTGGTGTCACCACCCTCAGCCTAGGTGTTGGTGGAGCAATCGCAGTCGGTGACACCTCCGCAGTCGGTGACACCTCCGCAGGCGATGTCGGTGACACCTCCGCAGTTGGGGGCACCTCCTCAGCAGCCGGCAGCTCCCCAGCAGCTGACAGCTCGGTAGCGTACGGCCTCACAACAGCCGTTGGCTTCACAACACCCCTCCTTATCAGACAGCTCAAGATCGGCTTCCGCTGATGCGCTTGAAATGTTGAGGATGTCTACATCAATTTCGATGATTGAACTCATTTTAGTAGAGTTAATAGATCAAGTTTAATGTAAATATGATTTTCCTCAGTCTAAAGTCAAGCATTAAATAGGGTTCTGATATCCCCTCCCGAGAGCTACTGGCGTGGTAACAAACAACCGCCAATTAATTTTATTGATAAGGTTAATCCTTATTATTTAAGGTAACGGTAATTTATAATTATGATTAATATTATATTTCCTGTTTTTCAACTATAACTAGACTTAATTAAATGTGGCACGTTTTCACAAAACGTGACTTTTCCTTTATAGTAAGGGTCACGGTCCATACAAAGTTGAGAAAAATTGTGCGCTGCGAGTTACAGTTTTGTAATTTTAACCAGAGCTAGAGGGTCTCAAAATAGTTGTTTTTAGATGTGGAGGGAAAACCAATTCCCCCCCTGCGCGCGGGGGGAGGGGGGTGAATGTGCATGAGGAAGGGTTGCGTTTAATATTTTTTTACTAATTAATAAGGCCTACTATGCATTGTTTGGTATCATTTTCGTGTAAAACGGACCTGGGAAATCCATTTTTTATCATAAACGTGAGCAATTTCTTATAAAAATGTAGATTTTTTGCAGTAAAAGTAAAAAAAATACCGTTTTTATTTTAATTTAAGCGTCATATAAGTATTAAAAAACAAACTAATCCAATTAAAAAAAATTGTGTAAGATAGCATATTTATTGCAGTTTTTAAAAATATACACATTTTGTAGTCTTTCATACAAAAATTCACTGAAAAAAAAAATTACCTGACGCGTACCTCCAACAAAAACAGCCGCGTAATCTCAATAAAGAGACTTTTGTGCCGGCAACTGCTCATAGATTATACATATTTTTGTACTTGCATATTATTGTTCATTATTACAATTGTAAATATTTATTGATATGAAAGTAAATTGAATATTTTCTGATCTTCTTCTTTTAAATAACCTAGGATTTTTAAGAATTTTACTTGATCAGATTAAATTTTTAGATTTTATTGATTATTGTATACCGCGTGTATATTATATATCTGGTCTATCTGATCACATGTATGATATATAGTATCTGATCATATGAATCGGAATGGGTAATAATTTTTACAAGTGTCATTAGGTAATTATCTCATTACTAAAGACGATAAAGGTAATTTTCACTAACCGGGGCTAAACAACTAACCCAGTTCACCCACGTTAAAAGTTTATATCATAATGGAATTTGACAATCAATTGTTAAACGTTTACTTCACCATTATCATTATTACCATATCAGCCGAAAGACGTCCACTGCTGAACATAGGCCTCCCCCAAACATTGCCACAATGACCGGTCCTGCGCCACTCGCATCCAGCGTACTCCTGAGACCTTCACTGTTCACCTTGTGGGGGGCCTACCCACGCTGTGCCTTCCACCTGCGAGGCCGCCGCATTGGCCATCGGTTCTACGTGCAATGTGCCCCGCCCACTGCCACTTTAGTGTAGTGATTCGGAGAGCTATGGAGCTATACTTTGGTTCTGCTGCGGATCGTCTCATTTCTAATACGACCTCGCAGAGAGACTCCCACCATAGCCCTCTCCATTGCCCTGTGGGTGACTTTAAGCTTTCTTATGAGGCCCATTCTAAGCGACAACGTTTCAGTACCGTATGTCATCACTCTTTTAAATCTTTGATCAGTGTGTGTTGCCACATTGATCAAATACTTTTGTCTTCAAGAACTGCGGAATATTGGACGAAAAGATGTGTCGTAGCTTCTCAAACGCTGCCCAACCTAGTCGGATTCGATGATTGACCTCTTACTCAAAGTTGGACCTACCTAACTGGGTAGCTTGTCCTAGGTATATTATAGTCGTCTACACCTTCGAGTTTAGTCTCCGATTGTAACGGGAGTTTTCGTCTTATCCATGTTCATCCTAAGACGAACTCGCTCGAAGGCGCTACTGAGGTCAGCGAGCATCGTACTGAAATCTTCCAAGGTCTCCGCCAAGACCACCGTATCATCAGCGAATCGAAGGTGAGTGAGGTACTCGCTGTTAATGTTGATACTCACCTTTTCCAGTCCAGTCTTAAAGACATCTTCCAGTGCAGCGGTAAACAGATTAGGGGAGATGACACCTCCTTGCCTGACTCCCCGCTGCAGTATAATATGCTTCAAGCTTTGGTATTGGAGTCGGATTGACATAGTGGCGCTTTCGTACAAACAGAATTCAACATTTCGAAATAGCGGTAGTCTACTTGGTATCGTTAAAGAGACTGCAGTACGCCCAGAGTTTCGATCAAATCGAAGGCCTTGGGGGTTACCATAACGTACTAATGCGATTCAGTTTAGGTTCTGGGAAAGGGGCAGTGATACACGACTCGTATAGCCTTGTCCCTTTTTCTCAACCTAAATTAAACCGCATTAGGACGTCATGGAAACCCCCCTTATCGTAGTCCACAAACGCTAAACAGAGGGGCAGGTTATACCTATTCCTCGGTCTTCTGTATAACATTTACGAAACGCCAATTCGGAAACCGGCTTGTTTGGGAGGCTGGAAGTCATCAAGCCTGCGTGCAAGACGATTCGTAATGACTCTTGAAAACATCTTATAAATATGGCTCGGAAGTGAGATGGATCGGTAGTTCTTCAATAAGGCGTTGTCACCTTTTTCAAGAACAGTACCACCACTCTTCTGTTCCATGCCTAAGGCGTTCTCCCTTCCGGAGTTGAACAACTTTTGAAGGGCTATAAGGATTGGTTTACCACCTGGCTTCAGATGCTCAGCTATAATTCCGTCTTCCCCAGACGCCCTGTTATTTTTGAGCTGTTCAAAAGCCATTCTAATATCACATAGGCTGATGTCTCGGATATCCTCTGTATAGTGCCGGGTCAGTCACTTACTTCATAAGAAATTTATCAATTATCAAATTCCGTGTGAAATAAACGTTTAACCCGGGGTGCTTGGTTAACCCAGGTTGATGCGATTTGCCCTAACAGACATTATGGAGTATTTTGTTTATGCAAAATCGCTAAATTCCCGCAGTAGAAACGTACTGTCAACAATAAGTCAAAGCAACGTCCCTTTTTTATTCGAGGTACGCGACAGGTGCAATTTTTTTACAACTTAAGGGAAGGGATATTTTTGCATGGAAAGGTCCAATACGTATATATTTTTAGAAACTACAATAAATATGCTATCTTGTCGTATTTTTTTCATTTTCATATATTTATTTGGTAATACTTATATAACGCAACAATCAAAATAAAAACGGTGATTATTTTACCTTTATAACAATAATTATTTTTTTATGTATGAAAACCCTCATGTTTATTATCAAAAATGAATTCCCCGTGTCTGTTTTATATGAAAATGATACCAAACAATGAATAGTAGGCCTAAATATTAGATGAAAAAATTTTAAACATAACCCTTCCGTTTGCACATTCACCCCCCTCCCCCCTCGTTCAGGGGGGGAATTGGTTTTCCCTCCACATCTAAAAATATTTATTTTTACACACTCTAGCTCTGGTAAAAATTACAAAACTGTAACTCACAGCGCACAATTTTTTCCATTTGGACCTCTACTATTAGTTAATTTATCTAATTCAGATATCAACTTAAATTGTAAGTAGAGCTTAAATTGTTCCCGAGAAAGATTATTTACTAACGCATCCAGACTGCTCGCCATAAACTTGTAAGAGTCTATGAATCGCAAGGTCATGTCACTATAGGAGGGTAGAGCTTTGTTGAAAGTAATGTATTTCTCTTTATGGTGAGCGATGCATCGCATCTGCCCCTTGGACTTTGTCAGTTAATTAATAAACAAATGACAGTCGTAACCGCTCAGATTATGAAATATCACAGGAATATATTTAGGTAATGTATTGTATAGCTTAGGTTGCAAACAATGTGAGTTTTGCCTCTTATTTTCCCAGTCAGGTGGCAGTGATCGATTGCATTCTCTTCACCATTTGCTATGTGCTTTTCACAAATATGACAGTGATCATTCATTCCATCCAAGGATGAGGATGATGATGTTGGGGGTATGATCGTTTTTAAAACAGTCGCAATATGTATCGCATCCTCATAGATGTTTTCTTTAAATCTCTGCACGCAATCCTCTCCACGGTACATCTCAAACTTTGATAGATTAGGGTCGTGTGCGCAGAGAATGTAATACCCAAAACTGCATGTAACGTGTTTACGGGTGTTGTATGTGTTGACGCATTTTTCTCCACGTTCTTTGCTCTCGATGGGTACGAGGATAGATTCAAAATCTGCATAAATTACAAAAGGCACTTTCATCTTATGCGCGATGTTCTTGAATTTCACGATTCTGTCCTCCCCTTCCGGTAGTTGTACGAGTTTGTTTCCACATCCGATTGATTGATGAAGTTTAAATTTTTCATTATTGTTATAATGTTGTAAACAACCTTCGCATAGCCACAGCCTACGTTTATGTTTAGTGATTTGCTTCCTCACCAATCGCGAAAGTTTTTTTATCCAACAATAATGAGATAAATTACCCTGCGCTGCGAGTAATATAGTAAATTCACATGTGTCTCCATAACACCGTACACTTTGGTAATGCATAGAGGCACTACTATCCAACCAGTCTGGTTCTTCTTTTCCGCCAACGAAATGCTGTAATTTAAATTACAATACGTCTCATTTGGTAGGTGCTCCATAATCTGTATAAAACTATTGAAATCTACATTAATATCACCGTTCTCTTCCTCAACACTCACTGCTATATTGTCCCACAACCACAACAGCGCTTCCAAGTCGCTACTGCCGTTATTTTCCACAAATAATGTGTTCAGATAGATATTCATTTCCGTTATTAAATTGGAAACAGGCATTTCCTGAATCCAATATCGGGTGAATTCATGTCTATCCAAAAATTAAATTAGTTTATTTTTAAAAATTACTAATGATTACACGTCTGGATTTCATCGGACATTGTATGAAACATGAAAATGTTTTAATAAAACGTTTTACTGGAACATAATTTCAAAACTGCGACCAATGGGTTCCTTTACCACCATATACACATTGTCACTGTTCAGGGGTAAAAGAGCCTCATCGCTCAACGTGTTGAATCTCGAAGGTAAGGTGCACTTCCCAATGTCCCGGAGCTCAACAACAATACACCCCTTAACCACATCGTATATTGAACCTCCCGCACACAGGACATTATCAATAATGGCTTGTTTTGCGGTAACTCTCTCACAGACACACGCGATGATATCTTGCTACCAACTTCGTTGATTTGCAATAGAGAAGACATTACGATGACTTACAATTGGTGGCGGTGGAAGCGGTGGCGGAGCGGTGATTTTTAGTCTGAAACTTCTGATGTAAAAGGTAATACATGTATCTCGCCTCTTACTTTTATAGGTGACAACTTCTTTCTGTTTACATATTACATACACGCACACACATACACATAATCCCATATGTGGGCGAGTGCATGTAATATTGCAAACCCTCTAGGGTTTTTTCTGTACACTGATGTTGATGACGTGGTGACATGATGATACTCGAGGGTTGGTTATTGAGTCGGTGGCGGAGTCCGTGGTGGAGTCCGTAGTGGGGTCGGTGGCATTGTTGGTTCCCCGGCTGCAATCTCCACAGTCGAAGTAGAGAGATTAAATATCATCAATTGAGTGCAGAATACAATCATAAATAACACTTTCATCTGAGGGACCGACAATCATTGTTTCGTAAAGCTGTTACTCAGTTTTTGATAACGTTGCCTGCATCTCCATATATGAATCCGACAGGCAGTAATATGCCATCTAACTTTCATTTTATCGTAAAATTTGTGAGCGCAGATCTGCTGGATGTAGAGCGCTTGATGCACCTGGTGCAGCATCCACAGTCGAAGTAGGAGATTGAGGCATTTCTACCTCAGAGGTTGGCGGAGTCGATAGCAACTCCTTCAGCAAGCTCGCTTCTTTTAAATATGTTGTAATTTCGAATAAATGAATGACAGTTGAACAAGTTGCGTCTTATCGCGTGACAGGGGCACTCACAACATTGGTCGCAAAACACAGATGCGCGGGACATTTTACTGTCTGAAATTGAAGTGAACAGAGAGGGTTTATATACCCATTGATGCGGATATATTTACAACAGGGATAATTGTGAATATTAAATATACAGTCAGGGAAACATGCACGGAAGTTATACAGCTTTATGGGGTACATTTTCACAAAAAGAAATCTGTCCTTTCTTCAGCTTATTAATTTTACTCAAGACCCATGCAGACTTTTTTTTCAATGTTTGCATGGATGATGCGCAATCTTCGCTCAATTTAACATTGGTTTTCTCCTTGTCAGAAACAATTTTCTTTTCAACGTCTCGCACACTCGGCAATGGTAAATGTTTTTCTTCAGTTTTCCACATTGATAACAATGGAGTAGCAGCAGCAATAGTAGTATCATCGGATTTTATTAAGTCACCCTAACCGAAAATTCCACACCCACATCATCCCTCACTATTTGACTGAAACTATCCTTCGACCAGGACTGTTTTAACGTTACCCTCACGTTTTCCACGTTGCAAAACATTCTCCCCGGATATTGCCTGTGATTGCCTCACCCAAACGCTCCTCTCCGGTTCTGCAACACCCTTTGACGCCATTTGGAGTTCATTTTTTCGTGTATATTATTTAAAGTTAGTGCCTTAGACAGGAACCACTCATCAATACACACATGGTGGAAAATAGTATTCACGCATCGAAGGAAGCAACATTTCTTTTCTCACCAGTTACCCAAGACTCGCTACGATTTTTTTTAACAAATGTTGGGCTATTTTATTAGTTGCAATTAATTTCAGAGATTCCATGTTGATGCTTGGTTAGTTCTAAAACAACTGACAATTTGAATGTTAAACATTATGAATGTTAGATAAGAGTTTCCTGTAAAATATGGGTGAGCATGGGGTGTTGAGATAACAAAAACATTGATTGTTTAAATCGTAATACGCTGCCTTTAATACGACGGATATTTAGAATATTCTTTATGAAACAAAAAATATTGAAAAATTTAGAAAACTACGGTTCTATAACAATAAAATCCCGCACACACAGTAGCAATAGTATTGTGAACTTCTCCGCCAACGAAATGCTGTAATTTAAATTACAATACGTCTCATTTGGTAGGTGCTCCATAATCTGTATAAAACTATTGAAATCTACATTAATATCACCGTTCTCTTCCTCAACACTCACTGCTATATTGTCCCACAACCGCAACAGTGCTTCAAATTCACTACTGCCGTTATTTTCCACAAATAATGTGTTCAGATAGAAATTCATTTCCGTTATTAAATTGGAAACAGGCATTTCCTGAATCCAATACTGGGTGAATTCATGTCTATCCAAAAATTCAATTAGTTTATTTTTAATAATGACTGCATTACACGTCTGGATTTCATCGGACTCTGTCTGAAACATAAAAATATTTTGTTTTAAATTATAATATTTTGTTTTAAATTATCTTTAAAACGTTTTACTGGAATAATTTCAAAACTGCAACCAACACGGGTCCCTTTACCACCATATACACATTGTCACTGTTCAGGGGTAAAAGAGCCTCATCGCTCAACGTGTTGAATCTCGAAGGTAAGGTGCACTTCCCAATGTCCCGGAGCTCAACAACAATACACCCCTTAACCACATCGTATATTGAACTCTCCCGCACACAGGACTTTATCAATAATGGCTTGTTTTGCGGTAACTCTCTCACAGACACGCGATGATATCTTGCTACCAACTTCGTTGATTTGCAATAGAGAAGACATTACGATGACTTACAATTGGTGGCGGTGGTAGCGGTGGCGGAGCGGCGATTTTTAGTCGGAAACTTCAGATGTAATGGTAATGTATCTTGCCTCTTCCTTCCTTTTATAGGTGATATCTTCTTACTGTTTACATATTACATACACGCACACACATACACATAATCCCATATGTGGGCGAGTGCATGTAATATTTCAAACCCTCTAGGGTTTTTTCTGTACACTGATGTTGATGACGTGGTGACATGATGATACTCGAGGGTTGGTTATTGAGTCGGTGGCGGAGTCCGTGGTGGAGTCCGTAGTGGGGTCGGTGGCATTGTTGGTTCCCCGGCTGCAATCTCCACAGTCGAAGTAGAGAGATTAAATATCATCAATTGAGTGCAAAATACAATCATAAATAACACTTTCATCTGAGGGACCGACAATCATTGTTTCGTAAAGCTGTTACTCAGTTTTTGATAACGTTGCCTGCATCTCCATATATGAATCCGACAGGCAGTAATATGCCATCTAACTTTCATTTTATCGTAAAATTTGTGAGCGCAGATCTGCTGGATGTAGAGCGCTTGATGCACCTGGTGCAGCATCCACAGTCGAAGTAGGAGATTGAGGCATTTCTACCTCAGAGGTTGGCGGAGTCGATAGCAACTCCTTCAGCAAGCTCGCTTCTTTTAAGTATGGAGGTTTGTAATTTCGAATAACTGAATCACAGTTGAACAAGTTGCGTCTTACCGCGTGACAGGGACACTCACAACATTGGTCGCAAAACACAGATGCGCGGGACATTTTACTGTCTGAAATTGAAGTGAACAGAGAGGGTTTATGTACCCATTGATGCGCAAATATTTACAACAGGGATAATTGTGAATATTAAATATACAGCCAGGGAAACATGCACGAAAGTTATACAGCTTTATGGGGTACATTTTCACAAAAAGAAATCTGTCCTTTCTTCAGCTTATTAATTTTACTCAAGACCCATGCAGACTTTTTTTTCAATGTTTGCATGTATGATGCGCAATCTTCGCTCAATTTAACATTGGTTTTCTCCTTGTCAGAAACAATTTTCTTTTCAACGTCTGGCACACTCGGCAATGGTAAATATTTATCTTCAGTTTTCCACATTGATAACAATGGAGTAGCAGCAGCAATAGTAGTATCATCGGATTTTATTAAGTCACCCTAACGGAAAATTCCACACTCACATCATCCCTCACTATTTGACTGAAACTATCCTTCGACCAGGACTGTTTTAACGTTACCTCACGTTTTGCACGTTGCAAAACATTCTCCCTGGATATCACCAACCGGAACACTCTGATATCAGCAACAGCATCGGCACCGCACAACGGCACTCTTGCCTGTGATTGCCTCACCCAAACTCTCCTCTCCGGTTCTGCAACACCCTTTGACGCCATTTAGAGTTCATTTTTTCGTGTATATTATTTAAAGTTAGTGCCTTAGACAGGAACCACTCATCAATACACTCATGGTGGAAAATAGTATTCACGCATCGAAGGAAGCAACATTTCTTTTCTCACCAGTTACCCAAGACTCGCTACGATTTTTTTTAACAAATGTTGGGCTATTTTATTAGTTGCAATTAATTTCAGAGATTCCATGTTGATGCTTGGTTAGTTCTAAAACAACTGACAATTTGACGCCATTTGGAGTTCTATAAACCAATTGCTGCTCATTTTTTCGTTTATATTATTTAACCACTTGAACGTCCACCCCGCGCGACCATATTCCGGTCAACTGTCCGGGGTTTTTTAGCGACGTACGCCCCGCGCTGCGCAGTCACAAGATTTTACAAAAACGTTTATATTTTCTAAACTACTTAAGGTATAATAATAAAAAAAATCAGGAGTGTAAATGAGAAGTGTCTTTTCAAAAGGAATTATTTCCACTTTCAACTTTTTTTAAACTATGAATGTAGTTTTGCTAAAAGTAGAGAAATACATATCTGTTTTGAATTTCAAGTTCTAATAAGCCTCTTCTTGTCCTCCAAAATGTTAAAATATCAAAGTCCGAGTCAAAGGGGCCTATTTCTCCCTTATACTAAGAAGATGATATGAGCTTTTAGAAGTGTATATTTTATTATAATAACTTATTATTAAGTGCCTTTTGTACAAATGAAGGGTTTGTAAAATTTCCCTGAAAAACAGCTTGTGTATTATCGGATAAACTCACAAGGCCGCAACAAAACGGCATAATTCCAAAAGTTTCGCATCAAAAGGGCTTAATTCTGAAAGTTTATGTTATATTAACTTAATAATTAAGTTGATAAAGCAATATATTTAGTGCCATAACATTTATATCAACTTACTTAAGCACTATAACAAAAACACAGAAATAATATCGAAATGAAAACCGTGGATTTATGTTTTTCTCAATTTCCCAAAAATAGTTACAACTGGAAATAAGCCCTTTTGAAAAGACACTCCTCAAATGAAAGTACAATTATTAAAATACAATGATAGTCATTGTAAAACACCTAATGATTCTTGACTATAATCAAGGTTAAACTTAAGACATCGGTAAAAAAATAAGAAAGATTTTTCTTTGACGACTGATTACAGGAAATTTTGAGCGATGACCCCTTATTTTTATTGCATATTAAAAAAATATACTATTTCACCTTTATAATGATACCACAAATAACACATATAATTTTCAACAAAGTATCAAAATAAATTAATTAGATTACCTCCTCCTTCCAACAAATACACCAAGATTCCCGCCTGCATAAGGCTGCCTACAACCTGATATACACTTATCCGTCCGTGGAGACTATGGTATCCAGTGTCAAAATTAGATAAATTTTATACTTTTTAATTTAAAAATATAAAATTACATATTTTTACTATAACTGTATGTACCTTGTTTTACTTATTAAACTTTTTACTTACTGTACTTTGTTTTATTTAAAAAAGAACTCTAATGTGGAACCATAAAAAAGGGCCCTTATTGTCGGTTTTTTATAACGCATGACTTTTACATACTTCATTAGCTAAATTAATGTAGATTATAGAAATATCAATGACATCAAACCGACAAAAAGGTACAGTCGCCGTCATAAATAAATAATGATTTCCGTACTTTTGTCGCTTTTCATCGTTTGACAATTTCGTATGACATCAACATTTATTTAAGTCGATGACTGTACCTTCAATCAGATAACGCCACATATTACGGGGTTTTCAGGTAAAGAAAAAAACTTTGTGGTACAGTCAACATCTAAGACATGTTTGCACCCTTGCACCTTATTCCATTGTAGTAAGGCAAAAAATTAAAATATTATGTATTTGACGCTGACTGTACTTAGATATTTATTTATGGACAGAATCATATATTTTTTATTCTAGTAAACAATCTTTTCTCAAACTTGCTACGGAATGTTGATGTTACTTACTTTAAATTAAGCCCGGAAATACTATGTATCCGGTGTCATATGCTAAGATGATATGTAAAGAGATTTCATGTATTTATTTCACACCTAGGACTGCAAACAAACTGTCTTTTGTTTTGAAACGTCAAATTGTGACACTAGGTCTTGACATTCAGCCACAGAAAAAAAAATAACCTAAGAACTAATGTCTATACCAACAGGTAAAAGGATACCTCAAACAGATTAAAAAAAAAGTTAGGCGCGAATGTTTTTTTTTAATGTTGTACGACCAATACTCGTAGTACAGTAGTACTATTGGTTTATTTACAAATCAAATAGTATGGTTCGGCGAAATCAGTTCGTTTTATTTCATGGCAAGTTTGAGAAAAGCACTATACAAATCTCGGCGAGAAACAGGGTTACAGGCCGCGTATTCCTATCTGGCCTCAGTTCCTTCGGCCAGATATATCTACTTGGCCTGTAACCCTTCGTTTCCCGTCCTCTATAGTAATGTACTATTACATACATAGGTCCTAGACATTACAAAGTTCAGCTGCTGACTATTTTAATATGATAATTCATAAAACAGTATTCGATGCAAAGGTTGACATCACATTCCATGCATTTCCAAATGGTTCTAGCGGTCACCTTGCGTTGGGCACACATCCAACATCGACTTTGTTTAAAGCCGTTACGCGTTGGGAAGTGTCGGTGCTCGAGTTCAGGCCTTTGGTGGGTTTTTGGTCTTACAGTAGCTGTTGTTGTCACCAGTCCAGATCTTCTAGTTATAAATCTGTTTTCGACAGTCAGGTCGATTTGCCGATGTATTTTCAATAGATCCTCTGCCAGCATTGTTCTGAATTGTCGGTGGCTTTTTTTTGGATTTGATTTGGCAAATATGACAAAACAGTTAAATATGTATGGCTGAATTATACATGCGACGAAAAAGCTTTTTATACCAAACTCTGTTTTTGTTTCTTTCTATAGGATGAGCAGACGGGTATTGATCCTTCTTATCTACACCTCCCATTGACTTATTGTAGTCCAGAACAATGCTGGGTTTATACATCACTCCGTTATACTTGATTTTTGTTCCAACTTGTAAGGAATGGTAAGTGGATATTAAGCTGACTATATTTGCGTCCCGCCATACAGTTACAGACAAGTCGTGACAATAACTAGCCACCACTTCACCACGTCGGGGGTCTGTTTTGTTTAAAGTTTTAAGGGAATCGGGAACAAATTCACGGTTGAGCCTAAGTGTGCCGTAACAGTCAGTCGTTGTTTCAAAAACCGCGCCGGTAAAGGACTATTGTAAAAATTGTCCATAATTAATGTATGACCTTTGTGAAGTAGCGGTTTTACTAAGTCGTAAACAATATTTGCAGTCGCGTTGGTGGGTCGATCGGTTGAACCAGTCGTATCGTTTTCAGGTCTAGTCAAGTCATGGGAGTGTTGTTCGAGTCCAGTCATATCGTCTTCTACGGGGGGAGTATTCGTAGGCGTTTTTCCAGCATATACAAAAAACTTCCACAGATAACCACTAGACGACTCGCGTATTTATAAGTTTTTACACCTACTCGCAAAGCCAAGCCGCCCGTGCCATTTTAGTAGAGATTCGTCAATAGCTATTTCCTGACCAGGATAGTACAGGCTAGAAAACTTTTCGTTGAAGTAGTCGGTTATCGGTTGAATTTTACTTAACTTTGTAGGTTCTGTTAAGTTTTCATTATCTAAGAAATGTAGCAACGATTTTATTAAAACATATCGGTTGTAGGACATTATTCTGGAAATGTATGGCATTGTGCCAAAACCATTAAATGAAAAGTATGACTCCTCATGTGGAAGGGGGTATAGCCATTGCAAGATAATAAGTGCAAGAAAGCTGATCATTTCATCTCTATCGATCGGAGTCCAACGATGCAGCCGCGAGTTCGGTAATAGCTTGTTAGCAGTTTTTAGTAACGTAATTTTTTGGCTCGCATACCTATTTGTCTCCAAGCAAAGTCGGTCTATTAAGTCACTGTCAAACATTTTGTAATAAATATCTACGGCACGAGTTTTATCTGTCACTAGGAAAGTTGGTCCTGATAAAGCTGTAAATATTTCTCTCTTTCCTCTAAATTTACGTTTATCCTTGTCCCATTCAAAATCGTAGTCGGCTGTAGATACCATTTCGCGCAGTGCCTGGTCATTTTGTCGATCTTCAGTTGCCAGAACTTGGACCTCAAAATTTGTTAAATCAGATTCTGTAGCAGGTTCTGTTAAACGCACTGGCATATGCGTAATATTATTGTTAACTGCTTCGTCGTCTTGATCCACATCCATATCACAGTCACTCAACTCGTCAACAAGCTGCAACCAGTCGTCTATTGTTTCGTTAAAGTGTTTGTCATTGACCCCTAGAAGCGAATTAATAATTTAATGTTGAATAAAAATCGGAAAAAAAATATAAACGAAAGAAATACTTGACAATATAAATAACTTAAGTAAATAAATACTTATAACAAACTTTGATTTCTGCCGTGTGCGACACTCTGACACTGTTAAAAGGCATGTCGCAAAATTACCCTGGCTACTAAACTTTGCGGGTAGAAAAAGATACCAAAAGATAGCTTAACTTTACTGATGTGTTCCTTATAATGTAATTAATCCAATAATATCATAAAACATTTAGTTATTTTTAAATATAAAACACTAAACAGCGCAATATGGTACCTTTTACTAAACATTAACACAAAGATTTAATTACGAGTAAAACTTACCAATCGCAAGTTGCTTGTGTTTAGAATCTGGTAAAGAAATGTGTGATTCTGATTCATCTTTGGAACCTGAATGCAAAAACATAATGAATAATTAATTTAATAAATTTGGTCATCGTCAGAACTTTCAGAATATCTTTCTGCTCGATCTTGTTTTTTTGGTGTTAGTGTCATTAACATACGGTTTCTACTAGTAGACCAACGGTCTGCATCACTGTCTAAAGAACAAGGAGAATTTGGTGCAGTTTCTAAATCCGGCGTACCAATTCGTAAGATATCTTCTGCATCATCCTGTAGAACGTCCAAGATTTCGATGTTTTCCTGTTCTTCATCGGGTTTATCTGGTGATGCTTATTGAAAATCCAACATAGCTATATCTAACGGTATGTCTTCGTTGTCTTGGTTTCGTAGTGGCGATGCCATTTCAAAATTCACCACTTCGATATGTATGTCTTCTTCGATGTCTTGAGAAGAAAGTTGGACAGTCATTTCTTTTCTTGGTGGCACTAGTTGTATATTCTCTGTGAACAAAATAAAGTTAAATGCTTATTTTGTAGATGTGTATAAGAAATCAATACGTAAAACTATGCGTACCTAGTATGCGTATACGCGGTGGTGCCGATGGCGCTTACACAGGCGTATTTGCTGGCACTGGTATTGGTATCTGCGCAGGCGCTGGTGTTCGCACAGACACTACTGCTGGCGCAGGCGCTGGTGTTCGCACAGACACTACTACTGGCGCAGGCACTGGTATCTGCGCAGGCGCTGGTGTTCGCACAGACACTACTGCTGGCGCAGGCGCTGGTATCTGCGCAGGCGCTGGTATCTGCGCAGGCGCTGGTGTTGGCACAGACAATACTGCGGGCGCAGGCGCTGGTGTTCGCACAGACACTACTGCTGGCGCAGGCACTGGTATCTGCACAGGGGGTAAGTAATATAACGTATACGAACTTATGCTATATAAATCATAATGTATAAATTCAGTTTGTATAAATGTATAATGCCTAACGTGTAATAAATATAACGTATAAAAGGTATAATTATTGAATGAATAATTGTAAAATGTATAATGAACGTAACATATAATATCGTTTACGATAACGATTAATTGGTATAACATTGAAATAATCTAATATACAAAACAACTATCTTACACAAAATATAAGCCCCTACGATTTTTTAATAATTAAACTATAGAATTATCATTATATTTCATTTGAATTGATTTACTATTTATTCGTTTATTAAGCCGTATCCGTATAGGAAGCGATTTAGACCTGGGAACCGGTCGACGAAGCCCCGCTGCGCGGGGCTTCTATTTCTGCTCTAAGGGATAAAAGGTACCTAACGAACCTATCCAGGTTAGAGTAGGGGATGTACAAATTTGTTATTTTTTAATGCGGGGGGCTCCGCCCCCCGTGCCCCCCTTTTTCGGTTTTGCTAGGATGACGATGCGTAAACGATTAATTAAAAGTAAGTAGATTTTTTATTTATCCGGGAAACTACGCTCGAAACCTAACCAATCCAAGTCAGTTTTACCCTGATTTATTACTTGAATTGGTTAGGTTTCGAGGCTAGAACGGATTGAAAAGTGTAAGTAATATAACGTATACCTTTTTGTAGAACTTAACCTAACTTACTTTTCTCGCAGTTATATTTATATCGTTATATCAGATGTTAGTATATGTTTTAACTTTTATACCTTTATATTGATATATGAAACGGAATTCGTTAATATGTACGTTAGACTAAACAACGGTATATATTATTAACGTTATACTATTTTTGTATTATACTATTAGGGAATAGATGTTTAATACATTATACCTAACGTTAGTATACGTTATGAACGTTTGTAAACTGTAATTATACTAAAAGTGCGTATTCATTATGATACGCACCCCTGCACAGGCGCTAGTGTTTGTACAGGCACTTTTGCTGGCACAGGTTCTGGTATTTGCACAGGGGCTGGTGTTTGTACAGACGAAGCAGCTTGCGTAGACAAAGACGCTAGTGCTAGCGCTGGCGTTGGCAGAGGTTCTGGCGCAAATGTGCACTGCTCCCGTTCAGGGGATGGGCATGCTGCGCGTATTTTACGAGGTGATGCATCCGGCAGTAGTATACGTTGCAATTGTCCAAGTCGTTTAGCCGCAAAAAGTTCCTTTTTGGTGGCAACTGGCAGAGTTGCCAGATGTTTGTTGTCACGCTTTCGTTGCGCACGGATAATGGAGAGCTCATCTTCGTGGAAAGAACCATCATGACCTCCACGCCCATCGTGGCATCCAGGGGCCGCTATACCACTTGCTCTAACTTCATCTGATCCATTTACTTCTGCGGGCACAACTTTGGCTTTACCCCTTCTACCTCGAATTCCTCGTCCACCGCGGCTTCCGCGGCCTACATGACCACCACGAATAACATTTACGTCATCTTCGTTCGAACGTAATAGTAATGGGTCTGGGGATACAACCTTGGTTTTACCCCTTCGGCCTCGGCTTCCACGTCCTCCGCGGCCTACATGACCACCACAAGTAACATTTACGTCATCTTCATCCGAACTTTCTAGTAATGGGTCTGGGGATACAACCTTGGTTTTACCCCTTCGGCCTCGACTTCCCCGACCTCCGCGGCTTCCACGGCTTCCACGGCCTCCACGGCCTCCACGGCTTCCGCGGCCCACATAATGACCAGGAGTAAAATTTTCGTCACCTTCGTCTGATCTAAAAAAAACCGGCCAAGTACGAGTCGGACTCGCGCGCAAAGGGTTCCGTACCATTATCAATTTATTATTAAAAAAATACAGTTAAATCAACCTACCTCAAAAACTATAGGAGATAATTTAATCAAACCAAAAATCATTGATAGAGTTTATTAATGTGCAAAACATATATTTTTTTCAGAATTTTATATTGCGTAGTTTAAAAAATAGAGGGGGGGGGGACACATTTTTCAGACTTTGAGAGCTGATATCTCGAAAACGATTTGCTTAAATAAAAATTTGATGTATAAACCTTCATATCATTTTCCTTTCTATTAATACCCCACATGCTTATGTACAACTAAAAAAAAAATTCTATCCCTCAGTTACATGTATGGAGGGCCCCCACCCCAATGGTTTTTTTTACAATTTAGTATCATAATCCTGTAGCGGTTCATACAACACATATCCTTACCAAATTTCGTTACTGTCGCATTTATAGTTTCCGAGTAAATCGGCTGTGACAGACGGACATGACGAATCTATAAGGGTTCCGTTTTTGCCATTTTGGCTACGAAACCCTAATGAATATACTTAATCCAGAAAAATATTATACTCATTGATATTAAAGACTGTCCACAAAAAAAAGTGGTCGACATAAAATTCTTTAAAAAAAATAAATAAAAGAAAAATTAAATCTGTCACTGTGACAGTTAGAAGGCGGGATATATAAGGTTTATTTTGGGACTACTTTCGATTTTAGAAATAATAACTATAATAAAATTACCTCTAGACAACTGGACAAGCGTAAAAGGATTTTGTACACTTACAATGAAAATCATGATATGTCGCAAGCTAAGCTAGCTAAATTATTATCCGTTCCTAAATCTACCGTCCAAAAGGAGTTGGTTAATTATCGCTCGACGTTGACAGTCGAAAGGAAGAAAGGTTCGGGTAGAAAACACGGTCCCATGGATAAAAGTAAGTCAAGGAAAGTCATCGAGCACTTTAAGAAGAACCCAACACTGTCCATTCGAGACGTCGCCAGGAAATGTAAGATATCGAAGTCGTACGTCCAAAAGATCAAACAAAAAGCAGGTTTACACTCATATAAGGCGTCTAGCGTTCCAAATCGCGATGCTACTAAACAAAAAGTATGTAAAACTCGAGCCCGAAAATTGTATACAAATTATTTGACGAAATTTGATTGCATTTTGATGGACGATGAGACCTACGTCAAGGCAGATTTCAAGCAGTTGCCAGGGTTACAGTTTTACGTCGCAAATAAACGAGGAGGTATTGATGATAAATTCACAACAAAAAAACTAGACAAGTTTGGAAAAAAAAATTAGTGTGGCAAGCCATATGTACATGTGGTGAAAAAAGCAAATCTTTCGTTACAACTGGCACGGTTAACCAAGTCGTTTACATGAAGGAGTGTTTAAAAAAACGTTTATTGCCGTTCATAAGAAGCCACGCCCAGTCAGTCATATTTTGGCCTGATTTAGCTACTTCTCATTACGCGAAATCGGTTTTGAGATGGTATGAAGAAAATAATATCTCTGTTGTACCGAAATCTGCAAATCCTCCAAACTGCCCAGAACTCCGGCCTGTAGAGAAATTCTGGGCAATAATGAAAAGAAAGCTAAAAAAAAGTCAGAAAATTGCTACTGATGTACAACAATTCAAAAAATATTGGGATACAACATGTAAAACGGTCCTCGAAACCGATGTACAAAGATTAATGGAAGGAGTAAGAAGAAAAGTCAGGGCATTTTATTAGTCTTAATGAGTTGCACAAGTCTTGTATTATATTTTGAAGAACACGAATTATACTATTATATAAATATATAATTGATTCGTTTTTGTTATTTTTTTCATCTTATTTGTCATTATAACGTCGACCACTTTTTTACGTGGACAGTCTTTAGTAGGTTATTAGTTTGCCAAAAGCTATACCCACAAGTAGCAAACAAAAATGACACTGTGCAATGCAGTGCAGTTAGTAGGTATATATATTATACTCATGAGATGAGAACAAATGGAAATAATTTTTATACAAGTAGATTTATTATTAGAAAAAGAAATATACACGGTGTAACATGAGGAAACCGATAATTATTACTCATCATATTGGAAAAGTAAAATGTGATATGAACTTTTGTGCATTTCGCCTACTTTCAGACCTATAAGCATAAAAAAAAACAATTAGTTATTATTTCTCAGAACAAAACGCTGTTTTGATGGCGATGATGCCGTTATTGGACATATTCTAAATGTTCTCGAGTAACTAGTAACTCCTTTGTAAATTGTCAATTTTTATTTTAAGTTTCAGTTTTCGGAATCACATTTACTATTTATATGAAAATACATACAATAAAATAAAAATACATAAAAAATTGACGTCACATAACACACCGTCGGTCTATAAATAAAGTTGTAAGTGCAGTCAGCGTGACATACATGTATTTTTTGCCTTATTACAATGGGATAAGGTGCAAGGGTGCAAGAATGTCTCAGATGTTAACAGAGCCTTTTTTTTTGTTTACCTGAAAACCCCGTCATATGTGACGTTATCTGACTGAAGGTACCGGAATAAATAAGCGACTATTACTATACCTTGTCACTTTAACGTCATGTTTGAAATGTCATACGAAATTGTCAAACGATGAAAATCGACAAGGTACAGAAATTATTACTTATTTATGACGGCAACTGTATCTTTTTGTCGGTTTGAAGTTATTAATATTATTTTCTATAATCTATTTTCATTTAGCTAACGAACCATGTAAAAACATGCGTTAAATAAAACCGACAAAAAGGACCCTTTTTTATAACTCCACATAAGATTTCTTTATGGTTCGTTTGTGTCACGTGGACCGTCCGCCCGGAGCGATCCGCGCGACTAATTTGTATGAAGTTGATGTTGTCGTCCGTGTGGACCTGTCCACGCCACTCTAAAAGGCTCCCTGAACTTGATACATATTTAGTCCGGTGCGGATCGCTCCGCGCGGATGGCCCGCGTGACACTAAATAGTACAGCAAAATCTCACTAATCCGGCATTCCGGTAAACCGATACGTCCAATAATACTTACCTCGTCGTCGTCCAGAAGTCTAAACGATGTTTTTTTCTCAATAATCCATTAAGGCCGTTCAGTGAGCAAAGCAAAAATTTTAAATCGAGCCCCTCTCACGTCGCCCGCCCCACCCCTCGAAACAATGATGACACAACAGCGCTGCCTGAATAAAGTAGAGGCATCGTAAGAAGTCGTTTTTGTCAGCTCACAATAGTGTAGTGAAACGCTCGATTTTACCGTCGTAAAATTTTCAGTCAAGTGCGAAAGGGCGTTAGATCTGGTACTTGCCATTAAAAAAATGTAATTAAAAAAGTGTTAGGTAATCCGAACTAAAAACGTGTTTGGTAATCTTACTTAGAATCATTAGCAGGCAGCGAAACTTTGGTGCCGGTGATGTCATAATGACGTAAAGTCGCATTTAGGTAGGATGTTTTATAGGACGGATAAGACGTGACCTATAGAGGAAATAGCATCCACAACCTCTGTTAGCGAGAGATAGTAACTAGTGTCAAAACCATGTGTCAAAATTAAAAATCAAGGTCAACAATTAATAGCAGTAGGTAATCGGTGTCCAAATGTAATGTAGGTCAAATAGTATCGGAGTCTGATATACAATATACGTAGGTAGTTTCACTTGGTAGTAATGTCAATGCAGAACTGGCATTGGTTGAGACCATGAGCTTGGACGTGAGTTTGCCAGCCTGCAGCGATCCACTCCCAACCCACGTTGGTAAACTTGTGTGCTAGCTCAGAGGGCAATGTAGGTATGCCAAATAGAGAAATGCCGTATATACAGTATATAAAGTCACTAAAACCATTTATTAAAATCAGAGCACATCTAGGTGATAACGTAGTGGTACATAAATTATTATTCTACGAAAAATTATACGTGATTTTATAACAATTTTGACATTTATCTGGTTGTCAAGTTCAACACAGTCTGTAAAGCCGCGTATCCACCGGGCACACGGGTTCGCGAGGACCTGTCGAAACCATAACAAACTTTTAGAAAATATGTGCGTACCTACTATTATAGCAATTATTCGTACCTCCGTAAAAAAGGTTTACTTAATTATTTCGATTGACGTATCGGTAAATTGCAGCAACAGTAGTAACATCACTATTCCGTACAGGCAACAATGAAGTTTGACATTTGCTCCATTATACTAACTGTCAACATTTACAGAACTTCATGTGCAAACAAACGTCAAAAACGACTTCTTACGATGCCTCTACTTTAGTAGTCACGTATTAGTACGGTCAAATCGTACATTAAACTCGCAAAACATGTAGTAAAGCTGCATTTTTGGTATGTTATTTAGACACCATAGGGCAGTATAAAACCACATTTTGCAAGCAAAAAAAAGTTGTGCTAGCTGCGTTATACGCGAAAAACTGTGAAATTTACTGTCTATTTACAGTTTCTGATTTTTATAAAAAAAGCCTTACGTTTTTTGACAATATGTATCAGGTACCTAACGTTTAAAGATGAATGAATTTGTAACAAGATAAGATAACATGTATTACCGTAGGTCTTATAGTTTCAGAGATTCGAGACTTCAAATAGTACCCGGTTTAGTAAACTAGATAAAATGTTGAGTTTTGCTAACGTTTTTGGTTTAATATCGCCTTACCTAATTATACTACGAAAAACATGAAATAATTATCTTATAGCGCAAATAATATTCTTTCATTTAAGGGTAAAATCAAAACTCTCTTGGCCAAAATGGGTCTTTCTGACAGCATAGACTGTAGAATGTGTGGCGAGGAAGAAGAGACAATGAAACACTTGATGTGCGAATGTCATGCCCTCGCCAGACAAAGGATGAAAGACTTCGGAACCGGCTATCTGGAACCGAAGGAGGTCAAAACGCTACTGCTAGGGTGCATCCTCAAACATATTGAGTTGATAGAATAATCCCTGGGGTAGGCGAAACAGGGGGCAATTACACAAAAGATCCCAATGGGTCGAAGTGTATCCGTAAGGGCCCCGCAAATAAGATAAGATAAGGGTAAAATCAGGTCAGTAAACTTTGTAATTGAAACTAAAACGCGAAATTCAAAAAGCAGGAGGTCCGCTATCTAAGTTTTTCATACAAATCGCAAGTCGTGTTGCAAAGCTGCAATTTTAGGATATTATACAGGGTGGTCCAAACCTTGACGTCAAAAAATTTTTTTTAGATTCCTCACGTCATGAGCTATCAGAATATACCCCATGTATGTTAGCCGATTTTTTGTAGTTTTCGAGTTATGAATTTTTGAAATTTTTTTTTTGGGAAATTCTGGATAGAAAATTTATTAATAAAAAAAAAAGTTTTGGGTTTTTTAACTAGTTTCTTTTTGTAAAAGTATTACTACAAATAAAGCATTTAGTGACAAAAAAATTAGCGTCCTCGCTTTGATACAAGTAGGATAAAAAAATACTAAATTTCAAAATTTTACGCTAAAAATGCCTCAAAATACCATTAATGTACGTAAATAAAAAAATAAAACATATCCCAAGGAATTTTCGTATTCTAAAGACCGCCCTAGACCTTGAGCCTTCGTAAAAGCAAAAAAAAGTTACACTTAATGATGAGAATTTTTCGGAGTAGTCGGTCAAGTAAACTTAAAAAAGCTTAAAATTTTAAAGTAGTAAAAAATGACTTGAATAAATACACAAATTGAGTTTTCGTGGTATTTTCTGTCTTTGTTTATTGACAAGAACAACAAAACAGACGAAATTATACTTTATTTTTAAATTAAAAATTTAGAAGCTTTTTTTTAAGTTTATTTGACCGACTACTCCGAAAAATCCTCATCATTAAGTATCACTTTTTTTTTGCTTTTACGAAGGCTCAAGGTCTAAGGCGATCTTTAGAATACGAAAATTCCTTGGGGTATGTTATATTTTTTTATTTACGTACATTAATGCTATTTTGATGCGTTTTTTAGCGTAAAATTTTGAATTTAGTATTTTTTTTATCCTACTTGTATCAAAGTGAGGACGCTAATTTTTTTGTCAGTAAATGCTTTATTTGTAGTAATACTTTTACAAAAAGAAACTAGTTAAAAAACCCATAACTTTTTTTTTTATTAATAAATTTCTTCTATCCAGAATTTCAAAAACAAAAATTTTCAAAAATTCATAACTCGAAAACTACAAAAAATCGGCTAACATACATGGGGTATATTCTGATAGCTCATGACGTGAGGAATCTAAAAAAAATTTTGACGTCAAGGTTTGGACCACCCTGTATAGGCCCTATAAGGACGTACAAAAATGCATATTACAAGAAAAACGAAAAAGGAATTTCTGCATAGGACGAAAAAAACTGAAAAAATATTGGACTTCTTTTACTTTTTGACGTTTAATTAAAAAACTACTATCTTTTTGATACTAATTGCTACCAAACTTAGAAAGAATATGAAATTTGAAAGGATTTGAGCTACCTTGCATTACCCTAAATTATATAGATTTAGAGATACGACATTTCAAAATGTGCCCTTCATTAAGTTAAGAAAATAAATGCATGTTTTGAAGCCTCGTATAGCCCCAACTATAAGACTTACAGTAATTGTTATCGGCTCAATTTGTTCCAAATTTAATGTAGTTATTATCTACAATTACTTTTTTTTCTTAGCGCGAACGTTTTGCCAATATTTAGTGAATAGCTTTAACGTAACCTAAAATTTGTTTATGTTTTGATAAAAGGGCACTTTATGAAATGTCGTATCTCAAAATATATATAACTTACGGTGATGCAACGTAGCTCAAATCCTTTCAAATTTAATGTTCTTTCTTAATTTTATAGCAAGCAGTATCAAAAAGATAATAGATTTTTAGTTAAACGTCAAAAACTAAATAAAGTGCGAATTTTTTTCCGTTTTTTACGTCCTATGTCCAAATTATTTTTTTGTTTTTCTTTTAGTATGCATTTGCGTATATATCTATAAGGCCTTTATAATATACCAAAATTGCAGCTTTGCAACTCGACTTGCGGTTTGTATGAAAAACTTAGATAGCGGGCCTCCTGCCTTTGGAATTTCGGGTTTATACTTTCAACTACAAAGTTCACTGACCTAATTTTACCCTTAAATTAAAGAATATTGAGTGCGCTAGAAGGTCATTATTGCATGTTTTTCGTAGCATAATTAGGTGAGGCGATATTAAGTCGAAAACGTTAGCAAAACACAAAATTTTATCTAGTTTACAAAAAGGGGTACTTTTTAAAGTCTCGAATCTCTGAAACTATAAGACCTACGGTAATGCATGTTAGCTCAACTTGTTGGAAATTTATTAGTCTTTAAACGTTTAATAAGATATGATATCAAAAAACGTAAGGTTTTTTAAATAAAAATCAGAAACTAAAAAAATGGCCGTAAATTTCGCAGTTTTTCACGTACTACCCAGCTAGCACAACTTGTTTTTGCTTGCAAAATATGATTTTATATTGTCCTATGGTGTCTAAAACAACATACCAAAAATGCAGCGATACTACTTGATTTGCGAGTTTAGGGTAAAATTATGTACGATTTGACCGTACTATATATTAACTAACAAGACAAATATTTGTAAAACGCTTAACTAAAGACCGAAAAAACGTATGCTAGATCTCATAGATAGCGTTAAAATGAAAAGGGAATAATTAAATATAGCATACTTAGTGTAAAGTGAAAGTGAAATAGAGATAGTATCAGATCTAAGTTCTGATTCAATACTGACATAAGAGATTGCGAAGAGTAATGACAGTTTTTTATAGTGAGTTTTGGTTGTCAGCCGACGATTTTATCTACCCATACTTTTTATGTATAATTTTGGTCAATATGCAATAATTGATGAAACCTTTGTAAATAAATAAATCTCTACTAGTATACGTGCGACGACGGTAAGCGAAACAGTGCTATATACACAGACACACACAGCACTGTCCTACTCGCACGCCGTTGACGTATCAATGTGACGTCTGCCGGTAGGTAGTAGCACGGTAGTAGGGTAGTACTTACATTATTGTAATTTTAATATTTATAATTATGGAATTCAAATAATGTAAACTCCGGCCAATCTGCACCTCAGTAGAAAAGGGCGACAAATTAAAAAAATTAGGTGCGAAGAATTGGCTACCTATAGAAAATTTGAATTTGCCGCCTTTTTCGATTGACAAGTTGGTTGGCCAGAGTATAATTAATTAGTCCAGGGCCCGTAATTTTCATGCCGATGACATCAATTTGACGTCACGCTCCATTTAGGGTGATCCAAAATAGTTTTATTGTTAAATATTAATCATTAGTCGTCAATCATTTTAATCATGTACAAATAACTTCAAAAGTAGTCTATTTACACGTGAAATAAAGAATATCTACTTGATACGTGAAACTTAAATAAAACTATTTGATTTGTTTTTATAAATAGATTTTATTAAATGAAATTGTAACACATTTCAATAATTTCGTAAAAAACAGAATTCCTCTTAAACATACAACACGTATCAAGTAGGTATTATTAATTTCACGAGTAAATATACTAGGTAGGTGACCGACTACGACGAAAA
>JALPQI010005198.1:0-65698 GCA_025490895.1 Thaumatotibia leucotreta | reverse complement strand
GCTCAGCTTCCTTCCTCGCCTTCTCATAGTACCCCTCCGTAGTCCACTGCTCATGATGGCGGGACCGGTTAGTGTTGCTCTCGAAGTAGTTGGCAACCTTTCGTAATTCCTCAGCGCGGCGAAGCTCGTTGTCGCGTCTTTGAGCGGCTAGGGCTTGCTGTTGCCATGCACGTGGTCGAGACATGATGAAATGTTTGTATCTGAAGACAAAATTAGATAGAATAAATAAAAATCTTGGGACATCTTATACAAATCAACTTAGTCCCATGGTAAGCTCAAATAAGGCTTGTGATGTAGGTACACTCAAGTAAGTATCGAAAGAATCCACTCATAAATATGTTATGACGTTCTTATTACACTCTTATTGCACAGGGACATCTTTTTGAACATTTTTGTGTACACCTTATTTTGTCTTTGACTATACCAAGAGACAATTTTATATATATTATAGATAAAAGAACATATAGATACTTATATACATATAGACAGCCACAACCAAGGAACAAATATTTGTGATTAAAAAATACACAAATAATGCCCTCACAGGAGTCATTACCAACTAAGCTACGGAGGCAGAATAGCAGTAGCTAGATAGTCTAAACATGAAAACAGTCAGTCCTTTTAAACGGCACTGTTCAAGTTACGAATCATAACCAAAGGCCCATGTACATTACAATGTAGGTACACTCCATTTCAATTAAATTTAACCCTATCATAAACTCAATAAAGTTGCATTTCCTTTATTTGATTGATTTTACAAACAAACAAAATTCGGCACTGTTCCTTACACAGCAAAGTGCAAAGTATGATTTAAAGAAAATAGTAAGATGAAACTTACAATGATAAATCAATATATTTTTTAATTAAAATAAACCATGGTCAATGACAGTTCCATTTTCCATTGTATTGTGTATTTATTTTCAGATTATAACCTAGGCACTGTTCAATAATTAAATGGAATGCCAAATTGCTGTTGGTAAACAGACCATTGCAGACCAACAAAACAAAAGTATCATTCTGGATTAAAACAAAACAAATGAATATGAAAAACTTAGTTTTAATTTGCCTAAAGACATTTCAACGCTTTTCATGAATAATACTGTATTCGAAAATAGTAGGTACCGGCTTGCAATTGGAATTCTAGTACTTCATTGTTAGAATTCAAATTATGACAAGATACAGCGTTGTTCATGATAAGCGTCGATTTGTTCTGTGTTAGAGATACAAATTAGATGTTGAGGTGTGTGTTGTTTGTGATGATTGAGTGACGAAATGTTTACATTTCGTCACTCAATCATCTTTTTTATTTATTTAAATCTTTAGAGCAACTAAGGAAGAATAACTATAAGAAACGCCTGTAATGTAGACTTCAAGCTAATTCATATCAGTATCAAGCATTATTAATTCCAGAAATAGACACAAAAAATACAGTAAATTTGAATCAGCTGGTCAAAAAACAGTCCGCATTTAGCCCAAAAGCCCGCTTACAAAAGTAATCTAAGAAAATGTTACAAAGCCAAAATAAAATATAAACCTAGATTTCTGTTTTTCAATTAATATTTGTAACTAATGTTAATTGATACACAGAAAGTTGAAAACAGAGAAATCTCACACTACCCAAACAAAATGTAAAGTATACTTACATTTTTAATCAAAAATAAAAACAAGGTTATTGCAAAAGGTCCTCACAATACGATTGCCTGAAGAGCAATGGCATTAAAGTGAGGGCACTGTTATAAACAAAATGACTCATTAAAGGCCTTTGTGAGATCAATATACTGACCTCCTTGGTAATTTACTCCTGATGCTTTTAAATTACTGCAGGGCCTTCATCAAATGAGTCAAGTCACAGTAATCGCCATGATTATCGCCGTGGGTGTAATTGCTACCCGCAATTGGGTCATGAGACATCTGATGTGCAGTAAATCCAAATGAAATAAACTTAAATTACTACTGTGGTCAGTTCAATTTTAAAATTATGACGTTGACATTTATTCTCTTCAATTTTCAAGCGAGTAGGTAATATTCGCAAACAAAAAAGAACTGTATTTCATCCAACATAACGTGTATAATATTATTCATGTTTCACGGTCAAACAAATAGAAACTAGCGTAATTAGAGCATAGATAATGTACGGTTTGTGGACGCCGAGTGCAGACGCCAAAGTGACAGTTGCCTAGCAACGCGAAGACGTTTTGTAAGTTTCAAAATGTGAAACTTGATTGCGTTATTTGCGTTGATGCTTGTGTTTATCCGATTTGTTTTTAGTTTTAAATTTTAGTTTAATTATTACCAATAATCGAACATTAATAGTTAAGTTTGTGATAAAATATAGTGGTCATGGTGTTAAGTTTCAGTATGGGACCAACATCGAAAGCAAAATTGACTTTTCCGTACTATTGAACTCTAACTAATCACTCACTTTGTATGAGGGGTTATTTTTTTTTTAACATTTCGATGGTGGTCCCACACTGAAAGTTCATCGTAATGGTTGGTAGACTCGGTCGGTAGCGGGAAAGAACGTCGTCGCTTTCCACCATGTACCTAGTCAAGTGCATTGAAGGCACAGTAGGTATAACATTACGAATACATTTTCTAAACAATTTTATTCAGGTTAGTCCGGAATCACCGTCGAACTCCAGTTCTGGTCCAAAATGTTGTTTAGTTTACAAATCGCGCACTAGATGGTGCTGGTATAACATTCTAAAACGCGCAAGAGTTGCAAGACGTACAATCGGGTTCATAATTGCATGGACAGTTTATGAATGAATTCATTCATAAATCGTCCTTCTGAACGCCACTGTACATGATAGGTTGTTCCGTGTAGTAAAATTCTCAATAGCGCTATAATGATTTTTCTTTAAATCCTCATTATCATCATTACAACAGACGAAAGACATTCACTGCTGGACAAAGGCCTCCCCCAAATTTAATGACATATTCGGAGGACTCCTGTGACCTTCACCAGGTCTCTAATCCACCTTGTGGGGGGCCGACCCATACTGCGCTTTCCTGTACTGTACGTATACTGAAGATTGAACCCAAACCAAAATAGACTACTTACGGCTTTATTCATTTTACCTACCGGTTATGTACAGTGGCGGTCAGAATTGTATGGACGATTTATGAATGAATTCATTCATAAACTGTCCATGCAATTTTGAACCCGACTGTACAAGGGAGCATGCGACAAGTACTTAAAGTGTAGAGGGGGTGTAGAAGTGTAGCGACTTATTTGGCAGAAACAACATCCCGAAATTTACGAACTACGGTGTTCGTAGTATGCCAGACAATATTAGTACAGTAGCACTTACTTCGTCTTGAAGTGCCATTTTATTCAACTGTTTCATTTTTAGGCTTCCGTGGTAAACTTATAGTCTCGCCATGTCCGTCAGTCCGTCTGTCTGTCCACAGCAAAGCTCTGTGGCCGTTCGTACTAGAAATTTACAATTAAGTAGCAATTTACAATTTCTTTGTTTGCCTCTCTAACGTACGCAAGTATTGGCTAGAAAGAGAGGCAAACAGCAAAATTGTAAATTGAAACTTTATAAAACGCGACTCAGGTATACCTACATATATATCAATCACGTCGATAAAGTGATAGAATAAAATTTAAAAAATATATATTTTTTTTTAGTACAGATGGTGCCTATTTTCGCAAGTGCGAGAAGTGGGTCATTTTACGTCAAGTCCAAAACTTCGGAGGGCCATCTGTACTAAAAAACGTCGTACCGGGATACGTGCAAAAAGGAAATTCGTAACTCGTGTCGATTTAAAACACTTCATTCATGTTTTCGCACTTGTGTCGTAATGTACTATTTTAAGGTTCTTCACCTGGGGGGGACTAAAGTGGGGAAGTTTTTTTTTATTTTGCTGTAATCCTATATACTGTAGTGTAGGGTATCGTTGAATAGGTCTTTCAAAAATAATAAGGATCTCAAAAGAAAGTTTTTTTCTAATGTCAATATTTTCGGAGATAGCCGCTCCAGAATTGAAAAAAAATGTGTGCCTCCTCTAACTTTTGATCCATGGGTCAAAAAAATATGAAAGAAACCATGAATAGCTTATGGTATAGTTTAACTACCTATGTCGAACTTAATTGGCCCAGCCGTTTTAGAATAACTATGGAACCCTACACTGAGCATGGCCCGACATGCTCTTGGCCGGCTTTTTTTTGGTTTGAAATTTTCCTTCCGGCCGCCATGGCAACTAAGTTTCGCAACCAGTGGTGATGAAGGATTTTTTTTGTCTTTGTTGGCAACTAGTTGCCAAACAATACTTTCTTTTCTTTCTACGCAACTTGGTTGCGTACAAATATTTTCTGAGAAATACTAGTTACGACGGAAGAATGTGTTTTCTTGGTACCTATGCAACCACTGGTTTTTCTAATGTGACATTCGAGTTGACAGTGTCATAATTCACAGTTTTATGTTCATGCTCTTCATAAGCATTACACAAATATTCACATAAATCTTTCACAACATTGTTACGAAACGGGACAATATAATCTGCTCTTAAAATAAATTTTAAAAAGGTAGTTGTCGAAATGAGTAACTGGAATATTGGGTCTCTGCGGCGTGCGTATGACGATCCTACCAAATGCCTGTACAATGACTGTGTAAACGAAGATTTTGTAGTCATTCCCGACATGGTGAAGGCAAAAATACTATGTATATATTGTCCCAATATATACAGGGTGGTCCAAACCTTGACGTCAAAAAATTTTTTTTAGATTCCTCGCGTCATTAGCTATCAGAATATACCCCATGTATGTTAGCCGATTTTTTGTAGTTTTCGAGTTATGAATTTTTAAAAAAATTTTTTGGGGAAATTCTGGAATTAAGTAAATTATTAATAAAAAAAAAACTGTTAGGTTTTTTAACTAGTTTCTTTTTGTAAAAGAATCACTACAAATAAAGCATTTACTGACAAAAAAATTAGCGTCCTCACTTTGATACAAGTGGGATAAAAAAATACAAAATTCAAAATTTTACGCTAAAAACGCATCAAAATAGCATTAATGTAAGTAAATAAATAAAATAAAACATAACCCAAGGATTTTTGGTTATGTAAAGACTGCCCTAGACCTGAAACCTTCGTAAAAGAAAAAAAAAAGTTATACTTAATAATGAGGATTTTTCGGAGTAGTCGGTCAAATAAACTTAAAAAAACTTTAAAATTTTTAATTTAAAAATAAAGCGAAATTCGTCTCTTTTGTTGTTCTTATCAATGAACAAAGACAGAAAATACCACGAAAACTCAATTTGAGTAGTTATTCAAGTAATTTTTTACTACTTTAAAATTTTAAGCTTTTTTAAGTTTATTTGACCGACTACTCCGAAAAATCCTCATTATTAAGTATCACTTTTTTTTTTGCTTTTACGAAGGTTTAAGGTCTAGGGCAGTCTTTACATTACCAAAAATCCTTGGGATATGTTTTATTTTTTTTATTTACGTACATTAATGCTATTTTGATGCATTTTTAACGTAAAATTTTGAATTTGGTATTTTTTATCCTACTTGTATCAAAGTGAGGACGCTAATTTTTTTGTCAGTCGTCGCTTTATTTGTAGTAATACTTTTACGAAAAGAAAATATTAAAAAAACCCAATAGTTTTTTTTTTAACAATAAATTTCTCCATTCCAGAATTTCTCAAAAAATTTTTTTTCAAAGATTCATAACTCGAAAACTGGAAAAAATCGGCTAACATACATGGGGTATATTCTGATAGCCCATGACGTAGGGAACCTAAAAAAATTTTTTTGACGTCAAGGTTTGGACCACCCTGTATATATACATTATATTATATATTGTCCCGTTTCGTAACAATGTTGTGAAAGATTTATGTGAATATTTGCGTAATGCTTATGAAGAGCATGAACATAAAACTGTGAATTATGACACTGTCAACTCGAATGTCACATTAGAAAAACCAGTGGTTGCATAGGTACCAAGAAAACACATTCTTCCGTCGTAACTAGTATTTCTCAGAAAATATTTGTACGCAACCAAGTTGCGTAGAAAGAAAAGAAAGTATTGTTTGGCAACTAGTTGCCAACAAAGACAAAAAAAGTCCTTCATCATCACTGGTTGCGAAACTTAGTTGCCATGGCGGCCGGAAGGGAAATTTTGTGTGATTTCTACTCAAAATCACGAGTTACGTCTTGTAATTTTCTTCTCATACATTTTATATGACGTTTTAGAATAACTATGGAACCCTACACTGAGCATGGCCCGACATGCACTTGGCCGGCTTTTTTTGTTTGAAATTTTGTGTGATTTCTACTCAAAATCACGAGTTACGTCCTGTAATTTTCTTCCCATACATTTTATATGACGTTTACAGAATGGAGAAATCGAAATATATTATGACAATTTCTGGACATTTTTTTTCTCCCGTTCAGGCCTACTACCGTGAAAATCGAAGTTCGTAAATGTCGAGGATTTTTCTCTGTCACTCCAACGAAGACGTCATTAGAGTGAGAGAGACAAATCCTCGAAATTTACGAATTTCGTTTTTCGCGGTAGGGCCGCAGATTGAGTACCTTAGGACTCTTGGGGCTTGGAACGCTACCTCAAATATTTAAAATTGGAAGCGACTCTATCTTTGTCACTCTTAATGAGGTGTAATTCGAGTGATAGAAGCGGTTGCCTAAGATTTACAACTTCCGATGTTGACACTAAGCCCTCTGTTGGACTAATTTCAGTAATTACAGGAACATAACTGGGCCAACCGGTCAGTCGACAACACGGGAGTTAAGTAGCGAGCCTGAGGCGATCGGCCATTACAAGACGTCTTTCTAAACTAGGGACGATGTTTAAGTACCTACCCTTTTTTTTGTTTTTTTTTTGTTTAGGGGGGGAGAAATGCTTTACGCATACCGCCCGGGTTCGGGAGGGGACCCGAACGGTTATGTGGGACTCCCGTTTAGCTAATGAGGCCTACGGTATACCCATTAAAAAACCCCCCCACATGCCACCTCATCGCCTTTTGGCGGGGTCACGAGAACGCTCTCGCACACATTCGCGACACCGCCGGCGGCAGCTGCTTCCGAGCAGCTCCATCGCGGGTGTCCGAAGACCCTCCACGCTGGACGCGCCAGATGGTTGGGCGCGCCTTCCTCCTCGGTCTCCATTATGTATTGTGGCGGACCCTCCCGAGACCGCCACAAGGAGACCGTGGGTGCCGGAATATTTCCCGGCGGCATATAAGGTCTATGGTTGTGCCGCCGACCACACTTCGGCTGCAGAGGATAGGGCGAGCGCCAACGACAACACCGACACTCCTCTTCCTCTGCAGCCCCACCGACGCCGTTACGGCGGAACGGCCCCGCCAAGGTCGCAGGGAGTAGGGAGAGTGGCGCTCCGTAATACCATCACGCCTCTCCCTCTGCGATCCCACCTCGGCCGCAGAGGATAGGGAGAGCGGCAACTACAACACCGACACTCCTCTTCCTCTGCGGTCCACCTCCACGCGTCCTAAGCGGGCTCGGTGAGCCCACTTGGAGCGTCCTCCTCGGGCCAGCCGGCGGCCCAAGACTGGCCGGCCCTGGGTGCCTCTTCGCTTCACCGTGGGTGACCAGTCCACGGTTACTGAGCCCCTCCAGCACGACCAGGTGGCACCCCACGGGGGGATGCTTAACTACCCTAACTAAAGTTAAGGGAACCGTAAAACTACCCAACTATAGTCCAAAAGCTCCCAACTATGATCCAAAACTAAGTCAAATATCTTCGATTTAGTGTAATTACTAGCGACCCGCCCCGGCTGCGCACTGATACTATACCTACATATGTAAAAACCTTCCTCTTGAATTACTCTACCTATTTAAAAAAATCTCATCAAAATCCGTTGCGTAGTTTTAAAGATGTAAGCGTACAAAGGGACATAGGGACAGAAAAAGCGTCTTTATTTTATACTATGTAGTGATTATATTATTGACGCAGTTGTTACACAAAGTAAGTAGAGAAAATAAAAGATTTCCATTGATGCTTTATTACGAGTTGAACTTGTGGACCATAGTTGTATTAGTGGACTATAGTTGCGCGTAGAACCGATGGCCGTTGGGGAGGGAAGGTTCTCGAGTGGCGGCCACGTACCGGAAGGCGCAGCGTGGGTAGGCCCCCCACAAGGTGGACTGATGACCTGGTGAAGGTCGCAGGAGTCCGCTGGATGCGGGTGGCACAGGACCGGTCATTGTGGCAATATTTGGGGGAGATTTTTGGAGGTTCAGCAGTGGACGTCTTTCGGCTGACATGATGATGATGATGACTATAGTTGTATAGTTTTACGGAAGCGTATTTAGGTACAGTATAACTAATTTCTCTAAGGAACTAGTATCTTATCTCTTACTGTTATTGAGTTATTAAAAAAATAAGTTTAATTACTGAAGAAGTGTAGAGGTACTGCAAGCTTTATTAGATCTTAGTGTTATTTATTTTGACATGTGCCGTCAGTCACCTGAAATTATTTCTTATGTTATTTTTAAGGTTCTCTCACACTTTACCATTTCATATTTATTATGTATGTATGTATGTAAATTCTTTATTGTACACAAAACACAGGTAAAAATACACATAACACAATTTAGATAGGTACAAAGGCGAACTTATCCCTGTAAGGGATTTCTTCCAGTTAACCTTTGAGCAAATGAGTCAGCCACAGGAACTAAAAGATAGACAAACGAACACGTGTACATTGGTGAAAGTAATTGAATAAAACCAATGTAAAATAAAAATAAATAAATAAAAATGATTTATTTATAATGTATACCTATTAAAAATCCTTACTCCCTACATATATATAATACATATATACCTAGTAAAATATAGAATACATATAAGTACATATACTACGCATCTATAAATAAATAACCAATTCACAAGGGGTCGGAGAGCCACAACTTTTTGAGATTATTCTTGAGTGACGCTACAGACTGGGACTGTCTGAGAGACAGTGGCAGCCCATTCCACAATTTAATAGAACGCACCAAAAAAGATTTAGAGTAAGTACGCGACTTATTACACGGAAAAGCAAGAGTGAGATTAGCACTCGAGCGCAAGCGGTGACCACTAACGTCAGCCTGGTAAACGAATTTTTCAGAAAGGTAAGGAGGCGAAGAAGGATTAAAAAGTACGTTAAAAAGCAAGGACAGGATATGTACGTCTCTGCGACGACGGATCGGAAGCCAGCCGAGCTGAGAACGATATTCAGAAATATGATCGTATTTACGCAATCCAAATATATATCGGATGCACACATTTTGCAGACGCTCAAGCTTATCCAGCAGCTCCTCCCTCAGATCCAGGAAAGCAATATCTCCATAATCCAGAAGAGGAAGCAAGAGAGATTGGGCAAGGGTTAATTTCGTTTGCTGTGGAAGAAAATTTTGTAGACGCCTTAAGGAATGAAGAGACGCAAACACTTTACGACTAATCTCCGCCACGTGGGGTGTCCAGGAAAGCGTCTGGTCCATGATAATACCCAAATTACGCACTGACGAAGATAACGGGATAGGCGTCTCACCAAAGTAAATATCTGGAACCACTACCTCTGAGAGCTTGAAGTTTATGTATGAAAACGAAAAAAAAATGTTTTTTTCGAATTTAACAAAAGCCGATATACCAGGTAACTTCTATTAATGTCCCAAGTAACCTGTCCAATTTAACGCAAATCAACACGAACACCCTGTATACAGGGTGGAAATTCTTTTTGGGTCAGTCAGGACAGCTACCAGATCCAGAGTAGCTAAAATGGTCTTACGAGACCTTCCCTCGATTTTGAATGAATGAAAATTGGCGTTTACAGATTTTTGAAAAAATATTACAGGCTGCGAGAAAATGGTCATTTTTGATGCTAATCGATCCTGTTTTTGTTCAGGAACAAAAACTTGTTTTTTAATTTAATTTAATTTATTTATTACCATTAACATTAGCACTAACAGTTATACCTTATATGCTAACTGGCGGGTTGTTTAAATGGATACATGTCAAAAAATAAATAGAAAAGTACCGAACATAATTATGGAATTATACAATATTATTTTAATATCTAGTTGAATAGAACATAGGACTAACATTATTAAGGAATATGGAACATAAATAAAAATAAAATAAAATGTCAAAAAATAAAAAATCACAAGAATCAAAAATAATTACGAAATTACACAAATTATGTAAAATGTCAAGTTGAATAGACTTGTATCGACCAAAACATTTTTTCGGCTACAAAAGCCGCAAATCATGATTTAAAATTCCCAGTAGTTAAAAGTTTACGTTAGGGCTGTTGTTTCGAAGTTTCGAATCTATAAGTATGAGAAATAATTATATTGTCAGCCGCCGTAGCTTAGTTGATAGTGACCCTGTCTACAAAGCTGGAGGTTCCGGGTTCAAATCCCGCGAAGGTATTATTTGTATTGTAAATATGTATTTCTTTATCACGTCATCCTTGGTCATGGCTGTCATGTATTTAAGTACATATTTATGTGTATCTATTTATTATTTAAATTGTTGCTGGGTATCCACATCATAAGCCTTAAGTGAGCGTCCCATTGGACTAGGTCGATTTGTGTAAGATGTCCTAAAATATTTATTATTTATAATTCCCTGATTGTCCCGCTTTCTTCTTGCATCTGTCATCCTTACATCACACATAAGTATAGTATAGGTACCTACCTTATATATTATGCTCTCGCCGCCCAAAGGCAAAGGAGTTCTAGTTCATTGAAATTTTGTTTTTATCCGACTTATCTGAGCTGCATTCGTCTTGTTACATTTTCGTTTCTGGGCGGCTAGTAAGCGCGAAAATGTTGTATGGCACTACAACCAGCAAATAAAACCGGGCGATTATGTTCGAAATAGTTTTATTTTAAAGTATTCTTTAAGCCACTATTTATGATTTTTTTCATATTTTTTGGACCTACGGATCAAAAGTTAGAGGGGGATAATAATAGGGGGGATAATTTTTTTTCTTCTGGAGCGAGTAGGTATCTCCGAAAATATTTACTTTATAAAAGAAAATCTTTTAAGTAAGACCCTTGTTCTTTTTAAGAGTCCTATTCAATGATACTCCACACTATAGGATAACAGCAAATAAAAAACATCCCCACTTCACCAGTTAGGGAGGTAAAAGAAAAATATATTTTTTTCTTTTTATTATACCACTCTGTTGGTATGATTAATAATACCAAATTGCAAATTTATAGTATTAACGGCCACTGAGCTATGCTGCGGACAAACGGACAGACGGACATGGTGAAACAAGGGTTACGTTTTTGCCGTTTTGGCTACGGAACCCTAAAAAGGAGCCAAGTTGCCAATCGCTAACGCTTCGTAGTTTTCCCTCTCTGTCACTCTTTCATATTAGTGCGACAAAGACAGTTAGCTGCCTTTCGTTTACGATTGACGATTAAGCGTTAGCGATTGGCAACTTGTCTAAGCACCCAGATCTATTTTCTGAGAATAGGTCGCCCATCAGACATTAGGCTATCAGGCATAACAAAATAAATGCCGGGAAAACACAAGTTTGCGTAAAATCCTCATACTATTGACTAGTTTTAAGGACATCTGTTTAGCCTCATTTATTTACCTACGTCCGCTGATCTCCCCAACCACTGTGGTTATAACCTCTCGAAGCTTTTAAGCTCTTATTTTCATTGAGTCGTCCGCAAGGCGGCCTTCAAGGTGATAGCGGGTCACATTCCGCCCGCGCAAGCGAGAGGGTCGCGCCGGCCGTCCCGCTCTGAAGGCAATATGGCGGGTTGCTCGGTGTTGCCAGTGTGAGGGAGTTTTGCGTGATGGGTGGGTATATTAGTAATCTACTTTTAAGGTTGTATTTGTAAAGCTTATTGATAAATCCTATAGATCTGTTATAATTGGGGATCGGAATCCCGGAATCCGTTGCTTTTCCGATACTGATACTGATTTATAGCTGTGTGGTACAGAGGCGGATTAAATTTATAAGAAATTTCCTCGATTTTCCGGAACATGGAAGTTAAGGGTCGCGTTTTAAAAAGTTACTATTTACAAATTTTACTGTTTGCCTCTCTTTCTAGCCGTCGTGCGTGCGTTAGAGAAGCAAACAGCGAAATTGTAAAATGTAACTTTATAAAACGCGACCCAGGAGAAGGATCTTCAAAAAATATAAAATTAACATTAATATTAAATGCGTAAACTTAACCAAGAACGTTCTCATATACAATATATATTGGACGGCAAAACGATTTTTGATAAAGAGTTCTAATACCCATTTTATTTTAGCATAGTGTGGCATAGTAACTGGTTTGAGGCTCTATTTTTGGGTAAATTTCCTCAAGCTAGCAACATCGGACGCCGGCAGTCAGTCCACTATAGGCGGCGCGTGCGCACGCAGCCCCTAACGGCGCGTTCCAAAACCAAACCAAAAACCCAACGAACAAAAACACCACAAACCTACCTTCATTTGTTCTAAATACAGTGTCCCAAACAAGTGTGCATAGAAGTAGTGTAAAGAATGCAAGTGTAAACTAAAATATGCGTCCCCCGGTGTATATGTAAAGTGTACGATTGATATTTTTTGTTTGTCTGCGTGTAATAACCGTGTTCCACGAGAAATGGGTTTATAATTGGTCTAAATCTATGGTAAGATAGCTTTAAGCTAGCTGTATTAAACTCGCTTTAAGTACAGTTATATTGCATGGGAGCTTTCATACTGGCCATGTTTTCCTATAAGAACGTATAAGTCGTATAACTAGTAGTCTAGCGATATCATTGAACGTTTTCTAACATTTCACTAAGTCGATATGTTGATCCCATAAACATTCTTGATACTTGCAATGTAAAACTTCTGAAGATTAATATTATTTGGAGTGTGCAATAAATAGTGAATAAAATTTGATTGCTAGGAAGGGGTTACCATTGCCAATGGAAGTTTTTAAGTCAAAAGGTGTAAAACTAGCAGTTCCTAACCCACTAACCTAGTCTTAATTCTAATTTTGATGTAATTCACTTCTGCCTTTATTTATCACGAAAAGTCCTAAAGTCAATATTTTCGGAGATAAGTAGATAACCGTTCCAAAAGAAAATAAAATTGCGGGGAGGAGACAACCTCTAAAGGTGCTTTCAGACCAAACGAGCATTCGCTATTCTATCCCCCACTCTACGAAATCAACGAATCACGTTTTGTGTAAGTAACGATCGAATTTCGTAGAGGGGGTTAGAATAGCGAATGCTCGTTTGGTCTGAATGCACCGTATCGACCGTATCCCCAAAAAGATCAAGACTAGTGGGCTTATAGAATACTTTAAACTTTAAAATGAAACTATTTCGAACATGTCGGCCCAGCTTTTTGAATAACTACGAAACTCTACACTGAGCATGACTCGATATGCTCTTTGCTGCTATTTAGAGTATCTATTTATATGTCTATAATTATATTTTATGTCACAAACAAACATAATGCTTACCTATTGAAATTAGGCACGTCACATTGCACTTATGATTAGATTATTCAGAATGTCCACAATGTCAACATTACAAATATTTTACTCCGGTTTAGTATTGGGTCGTTCCAGATAATTTCCCAATGTTACTATAGGGAAAGAAAAAACCGGTATGCGATCCTTGTACCCAACACAGTATGGGGGATATTCCCAAATGGATTTGGGAATATCCCCCATACTGTGTTGGGTACAAGGATCGCATACCGGTTTTTTCTCCATACAAAAGAACGATTCGAATTTCGGTACATAATTTGTTTGTTATTGGAGTAATTTAAAAATGCGATGTTGTTAATTGGGTCAAAATTCTGTTCGTCGCTTTTAGTCGCTGTCTCGAGTTCTCGACTCAGTATATAAAAAAAATCCGGTGCACTTGCATTTCTATTTCACACTAGATTTTAATCCATACATCAAAATTTGAAAACAAAACATCATCTCATGCAAAAATCACAACTGCGTCACGTTTTTTAGGGACACAAAATAAGACAACGAAAATAATATTGACCCCATATAAAATATTGAGGACTACATAAAGAGTATAAAACCGTTTAAAATATTGTGCTAATTCGAGGTTTTTCTAAAAAACCGGTTCCGATCCCTGGTTGGATAAGTTACCGGGAACGACCCATCACTAGGTACTCCGGTTCTTATTCTCCACCACTAGCCTGCTACCGCGAACACCGAAGTTCGTAAATTTCGGGGATTTGTCTCTGTCACTCTAATGACGGCTTCCTTGGAGTGACAGAGACAAATCCCCGAAATTTACGAACTTCAATTTTACGAAGTTATTATTTTTGCGGCTACAATCTCGGCAATGTAAACCTACATAGTGGTATATATTTAATGTACCCGTACATAAATAATCTTCGTTCACCGCAGTAATTTGTACGGCGGGCTCGTAAATACCGAAGTGACGAAGTAAAGTGGAAAGCGCCGGGCTAGAAAGTTGTTTTGCTTCATATCTAATAATTATTATCTAACGCGGACGATCCGTCCAGTTTTCAAGGATATGTTCACTGAGTTTACGATTTTTAGGGTTCCGTACCCAAAGGAATCGATTGCAATATATTTGTAGATACATAATAATATGCCTATATAATGAAATCAAAATTTAATATCATAATTTTTGTGTTACGAAGTTATTTTGTGTAACAACTTTCGTCACTAAAAAAGGGCGACAATATCAAATTTTCTAAGAGCGATCAACAATAAGATTTTAAATTTGCTTCCTTAATTATTAACAGGAAATGAGAAGGTACCAATGTATTAAGTAAATCGAATCGATTCGCGCGATCTAGCCTCTCGCGCCAACTATTACATAAACCCTAAAGGTTTACAGTAGTGGCTTCTTTGTAGTCAATTATTGTATTTGATTATAGTGAATAAATAAATAAAAAATACTGCCGAAGGTTATTGTTGGACAAAGTATACCACATAGGTTGTATGACTTACTTTCGTAACAGACTTATCAGGCTATATCTCGTGAATTGTTAGACAGTTGAATTTTTCACAGAATGATGTATTTTTGTTGCCGTTATAACAAAAAATATTAATAATCACCAAATTAAAAATAAAAAAACCGACTTCAACCGATTTCTGCAACGTTCACGCACGTTTCTGGACATTTTCACTTCTAGGGACACCCAATTAGATTAATTCTCACAAAAGAGTTAACATCGATGTCAGCTTTCCTAAATCCACTTTATTCGTGTTTTTATATTGCATAATACGCGTATTCTTTCTGGATTAAATGATAAAACATTCTTTTGTTAATATTTAATGCTTAATTGTCGTTACAAAGCTGACATCAAAGTTAACTTTTTTGTGAGAGTTATGCTAATTGGGTGTCCCTAGAAGTGAAAATGCCCTTCTGCACGTTCGATTACAAAAAAAATCAAATCGGTTCACGATTCTCGGAGATATCGGGTAACATACCTTACCTACCGACTCCTTACTCGACATACTCCTTTTTTTGAAGTCGGTTAAAAAGTAGAATTAAATAAATATTTAAGGGTTGTATCTCCACAACAAACGTGATTTTTATGATGCATTGATACTGGTACCGAACCCTTAGTGCGCTAGTCCGACTCGCACTTGGCCGGTTTTTTTTTAAGTTTATTGTTATGTAACTAGATATCTCGTTGGCCAGGCGACCAAAATAGAGCAGTTATAAAAAACAATCGACATGAAATAACTAACATGATTATTTACCTACTATGACAGAATGCGTTTTTAACTATTTTTAACCAATTAAATCGCACTTTAGAGATTTATGGTAACCATTGCAACAGGGGATAAAAATATTATAAATTTAAACTTTATTGCACAATTGAACAAAAAAAAGTATAATTGGCGGTCTTAATGCCTTAACGCATGCTCTGCCAGTCAACCATTGGATCAAACAGAAACTTGTATTCATTGGCAAACCGTTCATAAAATGATGGTAAGCAGCTGCCGTAGCCTGTTGACGTCTGCACATTCAGGGGCATTTTAATGTAACGTATCATTTGTTTTTTCGTTGAATGGTAATTTCACCAATATCTGGTAATATCGGGTATCGGGTAATTTCACCATAGGTACGAGACGATTAATGAATAAGGGGGTCACTATTTAAGCTCATAGATTCGGAGCAACTTGTTGACAGTTCTTTCTCTGAGGTATCACTAATTGTCTAGGATTAAAAAATAAGTACACATAAATTGGTTCGTTGGTGCTAACATTTTGATAGGTACTTATTTTAAATCACATAAATGAAATGTATGTTTCAGGAACAGTGTAGGGTTAGAACCAGAAGTAGTTTTTTTCTCTCTCATTTGTTATTTAATTTAACGATTCAAAAGCGCTCGTTGCGGGGCCTAATTGAATAAAGAATATTTTTACTTTGATTTTAAGTTCTCTTCTCACATATTGCCAGAAATTTGATTAAATGGTGAATTTTATAAAACCTGAATCCCATAACCGGGGCAAGCTAAAAAAAGAAACGTATAAACCAATTAAAAGTTACATTATATTATTTAGATTGTATTTTATTTCGCATCTTGGTACATGTTTATCGTGGCCAATAAATAATTATGTGTTTTTGTACATTTTAACCGAGTGCATGTCACATGAACGTATATTTTTAACGTATTTCCTTAAGTTTCTTATGTGTACACAGAAAATCAATAATATGTTCTAGTATCAAAACTAGAAAGTGTGATCATCGGATGTTCACCATCCCAAAATGGTTAAAAGGACATTTCAAGCTTTGGTACAAAAGACATCAACGCGTTACGCATGCCGCATGCGCAATAAAATAAGTCGCAGTACAGTAAAGTACTGCGAATTAAAAGTGATCCTTCTGCCGTGTTCTATAATGATAAAAAAAATGTAACTCTACAATATTATCATAAGTCATTTCATATGTCATAACATAAAATTTGCCTTGTTATTACGAATGAAGTAACGCAGTTTCGATTATTTTTGCAGCAAGTACTAGGTAGGTATATTTTTAAAAAACTTTTTTATCACGCGAAAGGACAATAAATAGAATCTAAAAAGGCCTTTACGGTTTACCCAAGTAGAAAATCCGAGGGCCTACCACGAACCACGGTCGACGAGCCTCCCTGTCACACTTACGTACGAATGTACACGTGCGAATGAGAGGCAACTCGTCAATCGCGGCTCAGAGACACATGGGTCACCGGCACAGGTAGATGGATTTAGTACCTGTCTGTATTGTGTCCACAACTTAACTGTCAAAATTGATGGAATGGAGTACTGAAAGTATTTGATTAGCCTAAGTGTTTATCCTTTTTATGTTGGTTTTTTGGTCCGAACATTTTCTAGGTCTATAAATGAAATATTGCAAAACCTTACCGATCTGCAGCCGTTTTGAATGATGAGGAAAAAATATCTGTCAGTTTACGTCGTATATCGTCGGGGATAGTTGTTGTTGTTGTTGTATTCTGGCCATTTTTTTCCGCAACTCGACATCAAACGTACCTAATTTGCGTGGTCCCAACGCTGGCCCAGTACTTGTTGGGGACTTCACATACACCCTTGAATTTCTTCGCAGGTGTATGCAGGTTTCCTCACAATGTTTTCCTTCACCGTAAAGCACTTGTGAATATCAAATGATATTTCGTACATAAGTTTTTGAAAAACTCATTGGTACGAGCCGGGGATCGAACCCACGACCGCTGCGTAGCAGCCGTGCATTTTACCGCTAGGCCACAAGCGCTTTTTTTTCGGGGATAGTGGCGATAGTGCTATACCGCGTAACTAACAAATTCAATTAGGTTCAATTTGAGTGTCGATTGTTTGATATTTGAACTATCTGCTTTTGGTAGTTACGCGGTATTGCACTATCCCCGACGATATGGGACTTGTGTTTCGTTAACATGTAATACCTACTGTTTGACTAAGTGCTAAATTGCTAATGCTATGCCGATCGAAATGATCTTATAGAACTCTTATGTCAGTGACACGCATGTGTGACCAGAATGTACTCCTATGCCTACACAACATTTGTGTCAAAAATGTTCGCATTTCGATGTCACTGGCATAGGACTCAAAATTTCATTTATGGTAGTGGCGTAGAAATAAGGTTATTTTGATAACGTCACTGGCATGGGAGAAGTATTGCCTCCCTGTTATTCTTACGTACGAATTCACAAGTATGAGAGAGAGGCAACACTTCGTTCGTGGTTCGCAACGACGATAACCACGAGGCCATCATAAGCCTTCAGACCGCTGATAAAACTTCCACATTGACACTCGCGCGATGTAACAAAAGTAAAATGAACAGTTCATAATTCATAATAAAGGTTGTCCCAAAAATAATAAAAATACTTATTTCTTGTTTTATTTTTTTATTTCTTGATTTAATCATAAAGTACAAAAAATAGGGTTTAGTATGGTAAAGCACTCCGAGAAATTACTCCGAAGGCTTTGCTGTGACATAACACTCCTTTGTTCAAATTTTCTATGTTTGCATAATTATGGGTAAATTTAGTTGCTGCAGTGTGGAATCCCCTCCTTCGAAACATGGGCGATCGAGAGCTTGCTGACAATGAACTTTGACTATAAATAGCCCCGTAAAGTATAAACAATTTGTGTTAAATCGCAATATTTGGGATTCAGGGCCTACGATAACTTACGCGGACGCCCGCCGCGTGCGCACGCTCGCGGGTCCCGCTCCGGACACCCGCCGTGGGCCAGCGAGTCCGCGACGGGCGCCCGCGACGGGCACACGCCTTCGCCTATAGTCGGGGGAAGAAAAGTTTTTGGTCACATTAAATCCTACAGTTTCGGAAGCTTTTTCTAATGAATATTTAGGGTATACAGATTCACACCATGCAATAATCCCCAGTGCCGCGCGAGAGCTTCTCATCCAGTCGAGGATTTGAAGGTCAATAATTGGAACAGCACGTTCAATAATTTTTACCCTCGAGATTATGCTTTAATTCTATTGTTTCAGATGATTTATAATTAAGGAAAAAAAAATCCCCAGTTTTTTAGTAAAGCTTATAAAAAAAAATTATACCTTAATTTTTTTTTCCTTATTTGATAAAAAATATAACTTACAAAATCTTGCGCAATTCGAAAATTTGGTCATTGGACCAAAATAAAGATATAAACGTCTTAGTAACTTTTCTCCGCGGTGACACAGTTGCATCTATTTTTTTTTTCACTGTTATTATTTTATTTTGCTTATAAGACGTTTCAATGAAAACGTACAGCCACGATGATCTATTTCTTAGATAATATGTTTATTAACACGCAAAATAAAAATAAAATATTTGAAATATATTAAGTGCTTTACGAGCAATCGACATTAACAGCTATAATCTTAAAACGAATATTTTTTAAATCCCGCCTTCCCGCGCATGTGCCTACGATACGTGTGCGGCGATGCCGTGCGCTGTGCGTGAAAGAGAGAGGTATAGTTATATATACAGGGTGTGGCCAATAATAGGAGCTTTAAATTTAAGCGATGAATCTTTGGACTATACGCAATTACCTAGACCTTATTTATCATAATGCTTCAAAGTTAACCAACTCTGAGATATAGCACTTCAAAGTTGCAATACATAATCAATGTATTTAACCATCGTTAAATTGTCGTTAACGATCGTTAGATGTCTTGGTACAAGGTGGGGTCTTGGTACTGAGGCGAAGTTTCATAATCTACTCAATCGAAACTAGTTCTTAAGCCCAGGTATAAAGAACAACTAATCGCGTGAGAACACGTTTATTTTGACAATTTTGTTTTAAAATTCTCCAAAAAGATGCCCTAGCAACAAAGAGGTGTTTACTTTATCATCGGAAGTTTACAATGACACCTCGAAAAAGACAGCGAACCTAGCACATCTTGGGTTTGATTGCCGCTCGCGAAATTGTCGCGGCTACTCGTCTCGTTTTGATTGTATTGATTAAAAAAGCCGCGAGAAGGCCGTGAGTGACTATCAAACACAAGATGTGCTAGACCCACCAACGACTGTTTTGTACTCTAGAGGGGTGCCTGTCGTGTCGCATAACGTCGATTGTCCTAAAATTTTTTGGCCGAGAATGTTTGGCATAATGTTACATGGCATACTACTTGTTTAGCCTACTTAATTTTGCGCATACACGTTTAAAATACCTACACCATATTTATTCTAATACTCATTACTCGAACGTCAAATGACCTAAAGCATAATAATCCTAATGTTCATTGTAATAAATATTGTTTTCCCTACTACTCGAACTGTCAATTTTCACTGCGCCTACTTTTATCATGTCCGAAATTTCATTCAAAAAAGGCATTTTAATAACAACATGCAAAACATTTGAACAACAGGGTGAATGGTTAAAAAAATATTCAAGTAATAAACTAGGGTAAAACCAACGTGGGTTGGTTAGATTTCGAAGCTAGGGCGGAGTGAATGGCGTAGTCTTTAAATACTTAAGTATTTTTAATCAATTGTTTACATCCTCATACTTACAAAACCAAAAAAAGGAGGGACGGGGGGCGAAGCCTCCACCAGGGGGGCTCGGGGGGCGAAGCCCCCCGCATTAATAAAGAAATAATCTGAACCTTCCCCTACCTTAACCTGGATAGGTTCGTTAGGTACCTTTTATCCCTTAGAGCGGAAATAGAAGCCCCGCGCAGCGGGGCTTCGTCGACCCGTTCCCAGGTCAAAATTGCTCACTTAAATTCTTTGGACAACAGGGCTAATTATTCAGTAATAATTAAGTATAAGGAATCAAAAATTTTTTTTTTAATTAGTTAAAGGTAGGTAATCACTTTTAGTACATTGAATAGTAGGAACATCACCATTATGAACAATAATTTTTCGATACATATACATTAGACACAAAGATCATTAGGACAAACAATATTTAGGAACAACCAAGTTAGGATTAACAATTTCGTCATAACAAAAATATGCGCAACAATGTTTATGCCATACATTTTTCGGCGTAAAGTTGTTATGCGACAAATTTTTCGAAATAAAAACATTATGCCACCCGATATAGACCCAATTTAGCAAAAACGAGACTTATTTCAACACTAGGTCTTAGAGTAGATATTTCTTTATAAGCTAGGAACGGTCCTGGCGAGAAGTTTGCTGCTGCTAGGGTGTCCTTGTCTAACGTCTTTTCGGATACCTAAAACAATCTTTTAGACTAGAAGAATTGGTAGAAAACTTTTTAATCATTACAATCGAAAAGAGGTGGGTATCTGCCAGTTGCTGTCTAACACAAGATTTGCTAAGCCGCACATGGCATATTTATAGCAGTCCCTTTGCTTTATCTAAGACAGGACAGTTATAAGGTAACCATAAAAACATCAGTTTCCGGTAAAACCGTGATCGGTCATTGGTTAATCAAGCTTTGTTATGAAGTAGCCATAGCGACGTCAGCATCCGTGTAACTCGCGGGATCGGTCATTGGCCACCCGAATTTTGTTATAATGTAACCATAGAAACGTCCGCATCGTTGTTGAACATAGTTCGGCAAAAGTCGTTGATAACGAATCAAGCTTTGTTGTAATGTAACCACAGCAACATCAGCATCCGTGGAATTCGCGGACTCGGCCATTGGCTAACTGAGTTTTGTTATTATTTAACCATAGTAACGTCTACGTCATTGGTGAACAGATTTCGGCAAAAGTCGTTAATAACGAATCGATCCCGATCAGTACTGCGTACCGACTAATTTACGAACTGTAACAAGTGACTCAACAATCCCGGTTCGCGACTGTACCTTCTGTTTGACAATGACAACATCACTCGGCCTGTCCTTTTCTTTTTTCGTCTCTTTTTAATCAATATAGTCCAATAGGGACGGGTAGCCACGAGAAAGCCGAGTGTTTCAGTCACACACAAGATATGCTAAGCCCCCGGATACTTACACAATCGTTTTATAAGCCATTTGTCCCGTGTTTTGTTTGGCCATGGTCATTTCAATAGAAAGGGACACAATTCTGACAGGAGTCATCTCACGAAGACCGTTTTTGTTTTACTCTTTAGTGCACAATTTAGTAGTGGTATCTTTGCATTCGAAGCCATAGACCATGCAGTTGTAAATGCGAACTTTTTTATGTGAAGTCACTTTCTCTACTATTACAACATAATGACAATTTACGTCAAGTTGTTATATCAAAACATTACCAAAAATAATAAAATAAATTATAAAATTGCGAATTGCGATGCACACGAAGCACATAATTAATAAGAAAAGTAAGCCAATCATTGTGTAAACGACTTGTCAACGAATATTATCTGAGTTGATAATAGAACCAAGCACTATTGTTGTCATCTCAAAGCAACGTATACCAAATGTAGTTCTGACTGTGACCTGTGGGTTTTCACTTCCAACCTGATTAACAGTGAAATTCTTACTTAGTTTCGACAAGATCCTGTTCTCAGTACGTGTTATGTCGTGTCAGAGTGGAGTCAAATAAAGAAGCAGATCGTATCGTCGACATCATCGTAGTCGTGCCTATGTCTACAAATTCAATTAATTTAAGTGCAAGTTGAGTGGTTAAGAGTTCACCCGGTGAGATATGTGATTAGTGCACTATTTTTGTTGTAACCGTTTACTTAATAAATAGTTTTGAAGTCACTTTATGGCGTTTTACTAATTTAGTTATTTCGTCAGTTCACACCTGATATTGAGATTGTGATCTGTTACGTAATGTTGAAAAAAGTGACAAAGTAATCAATAAGTAGATAGGTATGTTTCATAAGCAATAATGATTCATTTAGATTCAATAATACGCGAAACCGATAGTACCTAAATGTCAATGTCAAATTTTCGACTGGACACATAATGTCTGCAGTACATTGCTGGGTCGATTAACTTTGTTAGAAAAATATAGAAAATTTATTTTTGTTTTTAATTAATTAAAACCATTTGGAGTTAATTACTGATTAGTTAAAGGGTCTATGTTTTCATTTATTGCTCTTATTACAGGCCACACCCTGTATACATTTTTGAATAATTGTAACACCTCATTTTGCGTCGGGAATGAAATACAGGCCCCTAATAGGTTACAAGTTGTATAGGTGCCTACATTTTTAATCGTCAGTTCAAAAACTGCTTAATACCTATTTATTTTACTACTATTTTTTAATTAAGACGTTTCTACTTCCTTCCTACGAAATTCCTTCTGTAATTTGACGCACCGTCCTGTCTACATACTCGTAGTACCCCACCTACGTTTATCCGCTGCCCTGCGGCCGGCCGCGCATTTATGACGTCAGCGCCGCTCCGATTTATTTTAACAATAACCATTTCGAAAATTGTAGGAAATGCTTAGAGTATACATAGGGGATTTTTTTGGTATTGTGCCACAGCTAATTATTGACAAGAGGTACATTAAAAAAATAAAATGTAGAATTAATGCGCCTGCATGTAAATCAGTTAAAACTGTAAAAAAAATAGTTAGCATTGAGTCACTGACGTAATTTTTTCTTTGGATGAGTATAATAATTGTCGGGTCATTATATTAAAAAATCACCATTTGTTTAATTTCTGTTTGATTGTTATGAATTTTAAAAATAATTTTATTTTTTCTGGCTATATCTACGATTATTCAGTGGTGACTTTTTAAAATATTGTCTTAAATATTCAGTTAGGCCCCTCGGATAATAAATCCCTACTGTAGGATTTATTGTTTCTTTTTATTAAACTATTAAATCTTAATATTGATTTTATGAAAAAACCTCCACACATTTATCAGGGATAATTAGATTCATATATTCACAAAACGATGTTTTATCATATTCCTGAAATAAATATACTGTAGGATTTAATGTAATTTTCTCGAACAAGTTAAAGTTTAGCTCCCGGACTATAACTTAGCGCTGAATTCAAGAAACAAGTCCGCTCCGGAGTGCCCGCCGCGTGCGCACGGAGCGGACACCCGCAACCCGCCGCGCGGATTAACGTCCGTCGCACGCGCCCGCGCCAGTTAGCGGTGTCTATACAATTTCTTTGAGGCGGGCGTTCGTTGCGGGTAATCCGCGTAAGCTAGCGTGGGCCCTCACTGAAATGAAGGGAAAACTGCCAGAAAATGGGGTCAAACCCGTTTTTCATCAAGGAGACCAGGGCTGCAGGGCAATTTGCAATAACAATACTTAATCCTATTCTATGTAGTTTATGTGGCAGGGAAAAAAAATGGAATGGTCAAAAAGTATGCTTTTTCATTAAATTTAAATCTTGCGTTATTTTTGGGACATTCTTTACAACTGAGGAAAATAACCCGTATCTTGTTTGTCGAGATTCATCCCCGAAACGTTGGTATCGCGTGTGTAATTGTTTAATCGTACGCACATTCCTGTACAAGTAGCGGCGCGTGGTGCCCGCGGGCGGCGCGCGCGCATGCGGCCGGCCTTTGTTACCAACACACGATTACGATGAGCACAGAACTCAACTGTGAAGAGATATAGTTAACTCCAGCTCAGTCCTTATTTGGTAAATAGGTGTACTTATTCCAAAAAAATCCCGAAAACCTGATTCTGAGAGCTGGATGTCTTTTGGGCTCATTCTAATCAGAATCACGAGCTGCTTCGATCTAAATGGTGCATTCCTCGAGAAAGTCTACTTTGTCGGGAACGTGACGGCTATGACGGCTACCTTAGAAATATATGGAAAGTGCGAGAATTCACTATAAATACAAACACCCAGTTATAAAATTAAGATACTCCGAAAATTGTATTCGTAACTTTCTTAGATGTACCTTACCTACGCTTTAATTTATAATGTACGCGAAAATCGGCGTCATGTACCCGACATTCTCGTGGAATGCACCAAATAATGTCCCAAAAATGTTCGTACACTTCGTACCAAATTTGAGTTTCCGTTACGCAACGCGTGTAGTTCATACAAAAAACGTGACGTAATGAAATTTGTTTGGGACATTATTTTTTATTATCTAGATCGGATCAGCTCGTGATTTTGATTGGAACGAGCCCAAGCACGTCCAGCATGCTTAGCCAAGTTGCCAATCGCTAACGCTTAGTAGTGTATCGTAGTTTTCCCTCTCTGTCACTCTTTCATATCAGTGCGACAAAGACAGTTAGCTGCCTTTCGTTTACGATTGACGATGAATCGTTAGCGATTGGCAACTTGTCTAAACACCCAGATCGGGAAGAATCAGGTTTTCGGGATCTTTTTTGGAAAACGCTCAAAAATTTTTACATGCGGAAAAATTGCTAAAGAAAATCGAATCCTGTTTAAATATGTTTTTAATGTAGTGGTAGGTAAATAAAATAAATATCTTGAACATATTACACAAATCGACCTAGTCCCACGGTAAGCTCAATGAGGGTTTTTGATACTTTTTCTGCCGCTATGGGGAGGTGAGATGGCAGCACTGAGCCGACCGTATAACGAACTGTCAAAATAAATACGCGCATTTAATTTTCAACATATTTATAGGTTTATTTATTATGAAAACCATTACTTTAGTCATATTGTTACCTAAAATAAATAAATAAAATAGTTCCAAGTCAATTCTCATGAAATTAACAAAGTTATAGTAATTATTTTGAATACCAGTGACTTTGAGCGCCTGTTTTAGAGTTCAATCTTCAGTTCGACGACCATGTATTAGTCGTAATCCATTACAAAATCAATTCTCTTCCAAATAAAACAGAATTTCAATATTTTAGGCCCAGGTGCCTATGAATAGTATGAATCTGACAGCTGTCGAGACCAGGTGCGTACGAAGCGCCGCCTGGTGGCAGAAAAATTATCGAAAACCCTCATTAAGACTTGTGATGTGGGTGCCAGGCGACGATATATATAATAGATAGATACATATAGATACTTAAATACATGGACAGCCATGACCAAGGAACAAACATTTGTGATAAATAAATACACAAAGAATGCCCTCGCCGGGATTCGAACCCGGAACCTCCAGCTTCGTAGGCAGGGTCACTACCAACTAGGCTACGGAGGTGTGTATTGTGTTTGAAATTAGAATATTAAATTTCAAAAGCTACTTCTAATTCGGTTACCCGCTTTGTTCTGTTTCTTGCACCGCCTAAATGTTCTCTGCTTTGCCCGAAGGTAGAGAATGCTTCATAGCATTAAGTATGCCTTTTGTACATTTTTTTTGTCCTTTTGTGCAATAAAGTTTTAAATAAATAAATACAGCCATGATCAAGGAACAAATATTTGTGTATTTAATCAGGCAGGGTCACTACCGACTAGGCTACGGAGGCTGAAATCACTTAATTGTATACCTACAGAAATCACAGAATATGTTACAACACAGTTTTACACCTGTAAAGAAATTTAGGTACAAAGTACTAATCCCTACTTAACTGTTCTGGTATTTCAGTCTGTCTGCGACCACGGGTATAATAGTCCGTGGGCTAGTCGGCCTGAAATTAGAAAACGGTATAATTTGGGGGTACCAAGTGTCCTTTTTACAGTAGTTAGACATATTCATAAGGATCTTAAAAAAGTATGATAGACATCTCAAAGTGGTAGCTAATAGGCATACGGGCTATTTCAAGATTTCCGTTGTATGACAGGTATGGTTAAAATTAGGAGGTACAAATTTTCCTTTTCACGGCTGTTAGGTAAGCTTATAAAAACGTCAAAAATGCAAGATTGCCATTTATAAGTGCTACCTAACAAAAATGGGGGCCAATCAAAGATGGTGGATCTCAAGTTTTACAAAATCAAGTAAATCTCGAGAACTATTAAATATATCTAATTACTCTCTTGAACAAAATTAAAGGCATATCTGTAAGCTTCATATTTTGCATATATGTACACCATATTGCTAAAACCAACCAATAATTAATTATGACCAAATTTATGAAAATTTCATGATTTTGATTTTTTTTGTGTCGTGTTTTTACATAGTAGTCATGACGCTAGAAAAATTAAATAGTTTTTTAAAGATAGTGTATTTAATAAGCTTTAATTTGATGTATATAACTTGTTGGCGGTATTAAAAAAAAGACCCATAAAAATATTTAAATGAATTGTAGTCATAATCCACCTTATACTTAGTGATTTAAGAGGCGATGGAAGTTAAGTTTTTTATATTTTTCAATCTTGGTTGTTTGAAATAAGCATTATTATTTACGAGTGGCACTTCCATCGCCTCTTAAATCACTAAGTATACGGTGGATTATGACTACAATTCATTTAAATATTTTTTATGGGTCCTTTTTTTTCATACCGCCAACAAGTTATATACATCAAATTAAAGCTTATTAAATACACTATCTTTAAAAAAATATTTAATTTTTCTAGCGTCATGACTACTATGTAAAAACACGACACAAAAAAAAATCAAAATCACGAAATTTTCATAAATATGGTCATAATTAATTATTGGTTGGTTTTAGCAATATGGTGTATATGCAAAATATGAAGCTTACAGATATGCCTTTAATTTTGTTCAAGAGAGTAATTAGATATATTTAATAGTTCTCGAGATATACTTGATTTTGTAAAACTTGAGATCCACCATCTTTGATTGGCCCCCATTTTTGTTAGGTAGCACTTATAAATGGCAATCTTGCATTTTTGACGTTTTTATAAGCTTACCTAACAACCTTGAAAAGGAAAATTTGTACCTCCTAATTTTAACCACACCTGTCATACAACGGAAAACTTGAAATAGCCCGTATGCCTATTAGCTACCACTTTGAGATGTCTATCATACTTTTTTAACATCCTTATGAATATGTCTAACTACTGTAAAAAGGACACTTGGTACCCCCAAATTATACCGTTTTCTAATTTCAGACCGACTAGCCCACGGACTATAACTTCATGCCCGAAACGTCAGGACAATATTTAATGCAAGTTTACGTGATTAAGACCCGCTTGTCATTAAAATATGATTATGAATAAATAAAATAAACTGTAGGAATTCATTAAAACAACTTGCACGTGTCATATTGCTAATTTATTCCGTGTAACCTCAATATTTCGACATAATCATAATTGGGCTAATAAGCTTTACAAAAATTGCAAAAAATTTAATCAATTTCAAATTAAAATGAATTAATCTTCAATATTTCATTAAATTCCTCTTTATATTATAATAAAACACATTTCAACGCTATACAAACTCAACCTTGGGCATAAACCAACAAATGCATGGAAATATCATTTTTCTTTGACTCAGAATACGGTTGTTTTTTACATTATATCAGTGTTGCAGATACGATGTTTAGTAACTATATCGGCGATTTGCCATGAACGATTTTGACATTAACACGTATAAACACTAACCGCATAATCATTGCGTAACACGCAAACGGTCTTACTGAACACTGGATAATTATTGGGCAGGTCCCGCAAATGGACATCCATCGTGTCTATTTTGCGTGACGTGGTTATAGGACTCCTCTGTTGAGGGTCGGTCTAATCACGATCGACGATCATCCCTGTCACACTTATGTATAGTATACACACAATAAGCGAGTGAGAGAGGCAACACGCGGTAGCTGGAGCCCTGGCCTCCAGGAAATAGCAAGACTTTGTGGTTGCTTGCTTCTTCGTGAAAAGATTGCGTGGAAAGTGAAATATATGATCGTGTCATATAAGAATTCACATTTATGTAGTAAATCTAGGGTGATTTTTTATCCATCGGCCAAATTTTAGAGCGTTAATTCCAAGGTCATATTGATGAACTTTTACCAAGGGACCGACATCCGATTCGAGAAAATATCTGATGTTCCATACATTTCCGCCTGCTAATATCTCAGGGTTTGTATTTGTATGGGACATTAGATTATATTCTCGAAGCGAATGTCGTCCCATTTTAAATCTTAATCTCATAAGTTTGGACGGTGAATCAAAAATCAACCTGTATAAGGGCCTCGGCAAAGAGTACGATTTTGTGACAAAATGTACATGTACATAAAGTAAAATTCACTCCATGTGTTTTCCTACTGTGATGTATAATGATATCGGTGATGCAAGATTATGTTATACCTGGATCTATCGACGAGAACCAACAGATTTCCATTTTTTTAATCAGGCGGGAATAACCCCCTATGTTCCTGTTGGCTGGTGCCAGTCGAGGTCGATTCCGAGTCGATTGATCTAAAGAGACTCTTAGGTTGTTCTAAAAATTGGTCGCTTAGTATGGCTATGCTTAACAGCACACTTTTTTCGATTGTATTGATTAAAAAGAGACGAGTAGCTGCAAGTTGCTGCCAAACAAGAGACACGCTGCCCCCTTTCAGTCGTCGACCTAAGATTGGTTACTCTTAGAAAGCCATAGCAACAACGCCATTATTGTGATGACTTCACGCACGCCACTTGCCGTGCGCGTAATCACGCTCGGATTCGACCCACCTGGCTACTGTTTAAAAGAATAGCTCCAGGCACACGCGTTTTTGTTTCTCCCCGCCTTAAGGATTTGAACCTTAACTGGTTGAGATAAAATTTTAAGCTCGGTTAGAAAAAGCGAAACAAATTATACTACCCATTGTATGCCGCTAGGTATCGTTTAAAATTATTGATGGCATTCTTGTCTTATACAGTTTCTGTTTATGTTTTTGTCTTAGGCTGTAATTTAGATTGTTTTGGTTCAAATTTTAATGTTGTTTAAGAACGGATGGAATAAGAAGGAAAATTGTTTATGAAAAAAAAAAACGTATCAAGTATTTTCTAAAATTGGTTTCCATTAAATACATTTTTCAACACCAAATGTATTACGCTAAATATTTTTTTCTGGAAAGTGAGTGACAAATTTTTTTTGTGAAAAAGTATGGATGGCGAGGAGAGCTTTGTTAGAAATTGATGTCTTGACTGATCAAGGCGATGCGATAAGTATAATTTTGTGAGGTTTGTAGGATATAATGTACTTTTTTATTACTTTTATTTGCAATGAATAATCATAAAGTGAAGCTACTCGTATTTTACAAGGAATTCTCCAAATCGTCCATATAAACCCGTCTGCGAAGTTCTGAATATAAAGGTGATAAAACGCCCCCGTAAGCATAAATACGGATTACAAGAATACACATAAAACCGCACTAAAGAAGTGTCGATTTCTCTAACTATTTCCTAGAGGCCTATTCGAGCTATATATGTAATTTTAAATTATTATGGATTTGAATTGAGTTTCAGTCTCATATGTACCTACAGTAGTGAGCACATAGTTCCGTGCCATTGCCATTATTCCGTTAATCGAGTATTTACCAGCGGCCTTACCGCGAACTTCGAAATCCGCTTTCAAGGATTTGTCTCTCTCACTCTAACTAATGACGTCTTCATTGGAGTGACAGAGAAAAATTCTCGAAATTTTCGATTTTAGCGGTAGTAGGCTAGATTTCGTATACCAATCGTCAGTAGAATCTAAAAAAAAATATCAAATAATGACTGACTTGCCATAGCATTTCACATCTTTGGTATCGTGAAACACGTTATATGTTTACGTTAATAGTAATAAATATCAAAAATTTTAACTAAAAATATTATGCGAACTCAAGATTTAAGATTTTAAGTCCATATATTTCGTTATACAACTTAAGGTGCATTGAGACCAAAAGAGCATTCGCTGTTCTATCTCCCGCTCTACGAAATCAACCAATCACGTTTTGTGTAACGATCCAATTTCGTAGAGTGGGAGGTTAGAATAGCGAATGCTCGTTTGGTCTGAATGCACCTTAAGATTGTGTTCTAAAAGTGCATGTTATGGAATACTTAATGTAAATTTTTACCCTGAAAATAGTTATCAAAACAATAACAACACAAATCGACCTTTATGGAGTCGAATATGCTCGAGAAGCGTTAGTTTATTCTAGTCAACGAGTACGTTCGAATACAGAATGTGAAAACATTAAATATAACTTATGTTCTTATAAACGTACGCAACTTTTACAACCAGATATTTCACTTTATTTTAGTCCGGTTGGTTAAAATTGGCAATAATAGAATTAAAATGCGGCGTATTTTTGCCGTGTGGTGACTACAGTAAGCACATTATTCATAATGTGTGCCTGATGATTGAGGTGTATACAGGGTGTAAGTCTAATACGGGCGAAGCTCTTAACGGGTGTTAGTTTACGACATAATAAGTACATTCAAATAACTTTTTCACTTCTCATGCTCTTAAAATGTTATTTTAGTCCCTGCATATCGGGACTAAAACTCTTTATTAATCTCTAGGGACTAAAGTAAAATTTTTTTAATTGACGTTGGAAACCCGTAAACAGCCACACTCACGGTGTTCAAGAATAAAGGATAGTCGTCATTTTCAGTGTTTGTGTATGGACCACTTTTGTGCATGCCGTGTATACAACCTCTAAACTTTTTTTAATTGACTTTGGAAACCCCTAAACAGCCATTTCTAGTGCTTATGATTTTTGAACGAACGATTATTGACATTGAAAATAACCTCAAAATGTCAATCATGCAAAAAAATATTAAGGAGAATAGATTTATTTTCTTGATATACATGTATATTTAATACTTGTTTAATATATGATTAAGATTGAATCCAATTTATTACTTATGTTTTAATAACCAATTAGCTTCAAAATAGTTATGTAGTTAGCTCCAATTCGTTGGCTAAATATGCAAGTATTTAAAGAGTCATATTTCGAAAAAGGAATACAGATTAAATTTAAAACGCGGAACGAATTTGATTGCTTATTTTTTGTGTTTTTGTCCATAAGTAATATTGTTCAAATCGTAGTTACATAATTTACGATGTCACGTCATGCGATGAAGAAGTATTAACGCCTTACTCCAGAATGAAGAAGAATGCAAAAGAGGTGGTGCAAAATCTTTTGCCGCCGAAATCTAGTGTAATATATTATATGCCGTGTGGTGACGGCAGTAAGAATACATTTGTCACCACCCCAACTCTTCCCGTGGGTGTCGTAGGAGTCGACTAAGGGACTAAAGTGTTACTGATCATACACTTGACCCGGGTATGTCTGAAAACTACGACCAAGACCACCGGGGGATGGGCAGCAGCATCCCTAAAGTGCGGTGGAGACACTGCGATCGCCAACCCGCATGCCAAGCGTGGCGATTATGGCAACTACCCCCCATGGATTTACAAACAAGGCCGCGGCCCCGAGGTTCCGGCGACCCCCGGTGCCCTGGTTATGGTAGCGGCCAGGGTGCTAGCGGGGTCAGGGGTGCTAAGAATCTCCGGCAAAGATCCGGCTACCACCACCGACGACCTCTGGCCCTGGCAACGTACAACACACGTACACTGCGGACCGACGAAAAGTTAGTGGAACTGGAGGAAGGATTGAGCAAGTTGCGTTGGGACATTGTGGGATTGTCAGAAGTCCGAAGAGAGGGCGAGGACACGATAATCCTAAAGTCCGGCAACTTGCTCTATTTCCGGGAGGGCGACCAACAGTCCCAGGGAGGTGTCGGGTTCATCGTCCACAAGTCCCTCGTAAACAACGTGGTGAAGATCGAGAGTGTGTCGGCTAGGGTGGCGTACCTTATACTCAGAGTATCTGAGAGATACTCGCTGAAGGTCATACAGGTGTACGCGCCGACTTCGACACACTCCGACGACGAGGTGGAGGCTATGTATGATGATATCTCAAAAGCCATGCATAGCTCCAGAACCTACTTCACCGTTGTTATGGGGGACTTCAACGCGAAACTGGGCAAGAGAGATGGTGACGAACTGAGGGTGGGGCAATTTGGGGTTGGACGTCGGAACCACCGGGGCCATCTGCTGGCTGGTTTCTTGGAGAAGGAGGGACTCTACATGATGAACTCCTTCTTTAAGAAACGCGAGCACAGAAAATGGACTTGGATGAGTCCCGACGGTGCAACTAAAAACGAGATCGACTTCATCATGTCGACGAAGAGACATATATTCAACGATGTTTCTGTGATCAGTACGGTTAAAACCGGTAGCGATCACCGCCTGGTAAGAGGCACGTTGAATATATGTCCTAAGCTAGAACGCTCGCGACTGATGAAGTCTACGCTCCGTCCTGCACTCCATCTCCAAAACCCCGAGAGCTTTCAGCTGGAACTCCAAAACCGTTTCGATTGCCTAGGCGATGACGTGGACGTATTCAACGACGGGTTTGTGGAAGCTGTCCATAGCGCTGGGTCTAAGTTTTTTAAGGCCCAGCGGACAAATAAGACCAGAAAGCTCTCCGACTCCACTCAGAAGCTAATGGAAAAAAGGAGTGAACTGGTTCTACAATCCTCAGTTGATGCGACTTCATACCGGCAGCTCAACAGACAAATCTCTAAGTCCCTCAAACGCGATATGCGCCAATTCCGTACCAAGTGTATAGAAGAAGCCATCGAGCGGAACAAGGGCTCTAAAGTTTTTGCAAGGGATCTGTCTGTTGGGCAAAGCCAGCTCGCCAAATTAAAGACTGAGGATGGTAGAATCGTCACATCCAGATCTGAGCTGCTGAGTGAGATAGAGGGTTTTTATGGACAGCTGTACACGTCAACTAGCAGACCCGAAGTTGATCTAGCGGAAGACCTCAGAGCTAGACTGACCCGACACTATACAGAAGACATCCCGGACATCAGCCTGTGCGAGATTAGAATGGCTCTTGAACAGCTCAAAAATAACAAGGCGCCTGGGGAGGACGGAATTACAGCTGAGCTTCTGAAGGCGGGTGGTAAACCGATCCTTACGGCCCTTCAGAAGTTGTTCAATTCCGTCTTACTGGAAGGGAGAACGCCAAAGGCATGGAACAGAGGTGTGGTGGTACTGTTCTTCAAAAAAGGTGACAACGCTTTATTGAAGAACTACCGACCCATCTCACTTCTGAGCCATGTCTATAAGCTGTTTTCAAGAGTCATTACGAATCGTCTTGCACGCAGGCTTGATGACTTCCAGCCTCCCGAACAAGCCGGTTTCCGAAGAGGCTTTAGTACCGTAGACCACATCCATACGCTTCGCCAGGTTATACAGAAGACCGAAGAATATAACCTGCCCCTCTGTTTAGCGTTTGTGGACTACGAGAAAGCCTTCGATTCGATCGAAACATGGGCAGTACTACAGTCTCTCCAACGGTGCCAAGTCGACTACCGCTATATCGAGGTGTTGAAGTGTTTGTACGAGAGCGCCACAATGTCAGTCCGACTCCAAGACCAGAGCTCGAAGCCAATTCTGCTGCAGCGGGGAGTTAGGCAAGGAGATGTCATCTCCCCTAAGCTGTTTACCGCTGCACTGGAGGATGTCTTTAAGACTCTGGACTGGAGAAGGCTGGGTATCAACATAAACGGCGAGTACCTCACTCACCTTCGATTCGCTGACGATATAGTAGTCTTGGCTGAGACCTTGGAGGACTTAAGTACTATGCTCGTTGACCTCAGTAAAGCCTCCGAGCGAGTTGGTCTTAGGATGAACATGGATAAGACGAAAATCATGTCGAATTCCCATGTAGCACCAACTCCCGTAATAATCGGAGACTTTACACTCGAAGTTGTAGACGAATACATATACCTAGGGCAAACTATTCAGTTAGGTAGGTCCAACTTCGAGAAAGAGGTCAATCGTCGAATCCGACTCGGTTGGGCAGCGTTCGGGAAGCTACGACACATATTTTCGTCCAATATTCCGCAGTGTTTGAAGACGAAAGTCTTTAATCAGTGTGTGTTGCCAGTGATGACATACGGTACTGAAACGTGGCCGCTTACAATGGGTCTCATAAGAAGGCTCAAAGTCACCCAAAGGGCAATGGAGAGGGCTATGCTAGGAGTCTCTCTGCGTGATCGGATTAAAAATGAGACCATCCGCAGCAGAACCAAAGTAACCGAAATAGCTCTCCGAATCGCTAAACTGAAGTGGCAGTGGGCGGGGCACATTACGCGTAGAACCGATGGCCGTTGGGGCGGGAAGGTTCTTGAGTGGCGGCCACGTACCGGAAGGCGTAGCGTGGGTAGGCCCCCCACAAGGTGGACCGATGACCTGGTGAAGGTCGCAGGAGTCCGCTGGATGCGGGTGGCGCAGGACCGGTCATTGTGGCAATCTTTGGGGGAGGCCTATGTTCAGCAGTGGACGTCTTTCGGCTGATATGATGATGATGATGATATTCAAAAGCGTATCAAACTTTTATGGATTGGAAAACTGGAAAGCAAATTAGGTACCAACGTCATTTATGGAAGGCGTATTTCTGACATATTTTGATGAAAAATCTAAGAAATATCAACCGTCATCACCTTGTAGCATATATTCCATGCCTAAAACCACACTGCAACTAAACCATATAACTTGAAAAAGTTTGCGAACTTATCATCAAGTGGCCATGTTCCGAAGAAATCGGAAGTTTTGACATCGCAGAACATACATTTTTTTTGTTTCTTATTTGTTCTTTCTGTTATTAAATACTGAGATTATGTATACCGTAGTTTTTTTCCTCGCATTCTAAGTGAAAAGTAGAGTGTTTAATTCGGGACTAAACAGCCATAATGACACTCGAACTACATCCACCCTCGCTGCGCTCGGGTGGATAAATATCTCGTGTCATAATGGCCTGTTTTAGTCCCTCGTTGAACAATCTACTATTACTTCAAATAGCAACAAAATTTTCCATACAAAATAATTCGGCGCGCAATGTAGAGCAAACATACGTGAGTTAAGCACTCGTTGACAGCTAATTTCAAAAGCAGATGACATAACTGCCATATCAACAATAACAAATGTTCGTACCTAAAATCCTCCGAAACTGCTGCTGCTCCGAAAATCTTAAAAAAATTGTGTGGGGTCGTTATTGAGAGAGTTCGAAACATGGGCAGTACTACAGTCTCTCCAACGGTGCCAAGTCGACTGCCGCTATATCGAGGTGTTGAAGTGTTTATACGAGAGCGCCACAATGTCAGTCCGACTCCAAGACCAGAGCTCGAAACCTATTCTGCTGCAGCGGGGAGTTAGGCAAGGAGATGTCATCTCCCCTAAGCTGTTTACCGTTGCACTGGAGGATGTCTTTAAGACTCTGGACTGGAGAAGGCTGGGTATCAACATAAACGGCGAGTACCTCACTCACCTTCGATTCGCTGACGATATAGTAGTCTTGGCTGAGACCTTGGAGGACTTAAGTACTATGCTCGTTGACCTCAGTAAAGCCTCCGAGCGAGTTGGTCTTAGGATGAACATGGATAAGACGAAAATCATGTCGAATTCCCATGTAGCACCAACTCCCGTAATAATCGGAGACTTTACACTCGAAGTTGTAGACGAATATATATACCTAGGGCAAACTATTCAGTTAGGTAGGTCCAACTTCGAGAAAGAGGTCAATCGTCGAATCCGACTCGGTTGGGCAGCGTTCGGGAAGCTACGACACATATTTTCGTCCAATATTCCGCAGTGTTTGAAGACGAAAGTCTTTAATCAGTGTGTGTTGCCAGTGATGACATACGGTACTGAAACGTGGCCACTTACAATGGGTCTCATAAGAAGGCTCAAAGTCACCCAAAGGGCAAATGGAGAGGGCTATGCTAGGAGTCTCTCTGCGTGATCGGATTAAAAATGAGACCATCCGCAGCAGAACCAAAGTAACCGAAATAGCTCTCCGAATCGCTAAACTGAAGTGGCAGTGGGCGGGGCACATTGCGCGTAGAACCGATGGCCGTTGGGGCGGGAAGGTTCTTGAGTGGCGGCCACGTACCGGAAGGCGTAGCGTGGGTAGGCCCCCCACAAGGTGGACCGATGACCTGGTGAAGGTCGCAGGAGTCCGCTGGATGCGGGTGGCGCAGGACCGGTCATTGTGGCAATCTTTGGGGGAGGCCTATGTTCAGCAGTGGACGTCTTTCGGCTGATATGATGATGATGATGATGTTATTGAGAGTAACTTTAAAAAAACCTTGTAATCTATGATTACACTAATGAATCCCATGCCTGGTTTAATTGACCGCCCGTATTAGATTTACACACTGTATAAATACTAAAAAAAATTGCATTTCTTTTCTTTGATTCTCCGTAATAAGAACGTCGTAATATTATTTATTATGTTTCAGTCTCCGTAGCCTAGTTGGTAGTGACCGTGCCTACGAAACTGGAGGTTCCGGGTTCGAATCCTGGCGAGGGCATTATTTGCGTATTTATTTATCACAAATATTTGTTCCTTGGGCATGGCTGTCTATGTATTTAAGTATCTATTCTATATGTGTCAATCTGTTATATATATATCGTCGCCGGGTACCCACATCACAAGCCTCAATTGAGCTTACCGTGAGACTAGGTCGAATTTTGTGAGATGTCCCAAGATATTTTATATATTTATTTATTTATAGGTATTTTTGCACTTGACTGTACTTTACCTAGAAAAGGGTTAAGTTAAGCGTTTATGTTTTCCTTGAGCAGAGTATCTACCGAGTCCGTTTAAATAAGCACCATGGCGTACCATAAATACATAGACGCTTTCATAGCACGTTTACGACGCAGTTCCGAGTGCCTGTAATCATTCCAATGATATTTCCAAACTCCATCAAGGTCCATTTCAAATACGAAGGCCCGATGCCACTCGAAACTTATGTCATTTAATTGGTCCACTACGAATTAGCACGTGTCGTACACCGATGTATGCAAAAAATATCACGTCACAAAATGGTCTGGACAAGATGCTTCGCCAAATTGCCAATCGCTAACGCTTAGTAGCGTATCGTAGCTTTCCCTCTTTGTCACTCTTTCATATTAGTGCGACAAAAACGGCTGCCTTTCGTTTACGATGAAGCGCTAGCGATTGGCAACTTGGCTAAGCACCCAGGTATCTTTTGTTATCACTGATCCTATTGTTGACGCCTAATGACTTTGTCAAGTGGAATCGGGCCTTCGTATTTGAAATGGACTTTACTTTGTAGACTGTAGTTACTCTACGCCTCGAAACAGGTCTACAGTTTAGAGTTAGACTAAAGTTCTAAACGCGTGGCGCGTATTCTACTAAAATGTTCTTGGTCCGGGGTCCACAGAATTATTTGTTGAAAATGGTCCCTGACTGGAAAAAGAGGAACCCTGATGTAACCTTGAGTTAATCTCGGGTTAAAACTCCCCCAGAGTTGTTTAAAATATATTGATTGGACCCCTTTAGAAGGCAAATGTAAAGGTGCATTTAGACCAAAAGAGCATTCGCTCATTCTATCCCCCACTCTACGAAATTCGTTTGTTACACAAAACGTGATTCGTAGAAATTCTTTCATTTCGTAGAGTGGGGGATAGAATGAGCGAATGCTCGTTTGGTCTAAATCCACCTAAAGTAGAAACTAAATAAATTGTTTAAGCGTTTGTTTTCTTGTAGACCTAAAAAAAATAATAAATTCATACAAAATAAATGTCTTAACTTATATTTTACATCTGCCCTGTATAGCTGACTAACTTTCTTATTCATAAACTGTTTTGGTCTAGGTATATGTATCATCTGTATTAATATTCGCTGTTTATTTCCCATAATAGTAAATAAAGAAAAAATAAAAAAAACGATAAGTAGTTATTGTTTGTCCCTTTCAGACTTATCAATGTCTGTATGAGCGAAAGGGACAAACAATACCTAGCGGCTTGCTAAGTTAGGATTATTAGGAGACGTTTATGAATAAGGAGGTAAGAGGATATCTCAGCGAGCTTGACAACCATCGGCGGATACTTAAGCGATACCAGAATTAACCTCCGGCAACCGACATAATCTAGCACCCTCACTCAATTATCAACCTTAAACTCAAGCCAATACCAATGCAATAAGGGTTGCTATAGCTTGCAAATCAGTAATCGAGCGAGGACGGCTTTCAACAAAATTGCGCATTAAAGCCGTGCTTTGGTCATAATTATAAACTTAATACAGCTTAAGAAGGAGCGGGGAAATTGATACGCACTTTACTTTAACTACTGAATTATTTCGACGCATTTCCAATAAAGTGCTTTTGGCCCCGTAGCCAAAATGAAAAAAAAAATCGGCTAAGTACGTATCGGACTCGCGCGCAAAGGGTTCCGTAGCCGTAAATAAAAATACAGTAATATCTCCCTATAATAAGAGATACTTTGATCAACATTTTCAGCACACTAACAAACCTAACTTTAGAGTGCTGCTGACAATGGGGGTCGGACAACTCCGCCAATAGCCGTACCATGAATTGGGACTGACGTATTGGAGCCAGCGTAATGGACTTCTTAAGGTGCATTCAGACCAAACGAGCATTCGTTATTCTATCTCCCGCTCTACGAAATCAACGAATCACGCTTTGTGTAACGATCGAATTTCGTGGAGTGGGGGATAAAATAGCGAATGCTCGCTTGGTCTGAATGTACGTTTATGTATCGAGTAAACACTTGTGTAACTATTACCATGCCAACTCATGGTCCGGCTTCTGTGTGTTTACCATGAGCTGTCACCGCGCTTTTAATGCGGACTTACATTTTATCCATTCCGCTCGCACTCGCGTATTGGTGCCAGCGAGAGGTATAGTAACCCTACTATACCTACTATACCTACTATACCACCAAAATTGGGTGGTTGAAACGCTCAGATATTCACCCGAATAACTGAGCGTTTCAACCGCTCAATTTTGGTGACATCATTTTTACCTAAGCCTCTAAACGTCTCAATGTTATACTACTTCGTACCGTGCCTCTTTCAAATGACAAAGTAGTACATTGTAACGAATAGAAACTTCGGCAAAAATTATGCCACCAAAATTAGGCGGTCGAAACGCACAGATATTCACCCAGTAAGGTCTGCGTTTAATCTCGTGGCGGCAGCTCATGCTGAACTGGTCTAGGATTACAGCCTCCAACTTCGACCCTTAAGGCCGAGCCACACCGGGTGCATGTGCAGCATGGCGTGAGCGTTGTAGCGTACAAAAAGTCATATTATGTAACAAACAAAAAGTATAAGGACTAAGGGTGCGGCTCCACTGAGGCGGAGAGGAGCGGAGATGTGCAAAATTGGAAATTACATTCTTCAAATTCAAAATTCGAAACACTGTCATGCGGTCTCATTGGCCAATTTTGCACATCTCCGTTCCTCTCCGCCTCAGTGGAGCCGCACCCTAAATGAGAATAAAATTATAAATAAACTAAAACTAAATAAAACTATCAAAATACACATATATATACAAATACCTATAAAAAGAAAACCCTCTCCAATAAGTCCGCCTGAGGCATTGAACCCATTATTACAATTATGTTTTTTTTTTCATTGTTTCAGATAGGAATGAGAAGAATGTAGACGAACAACATGTCACAGAGGGATTTTTCGGAGGTTTGTCAAATGTTTATAAATATGTACTAGTTTTTGTCCTTGTACTTGAGACAGAATTAACCAAAACTCTGTTTTTAATTCAAAAACTTTTATCAAGAATCTTTTAATAGTACTGACTATATATAATTAATCGTAACTGTATCATTTAGAACTTCGCAAGAAATAAACGGTTTTTTGTCCAAGAATAAAATGTTTGATACTACCGTAACGTTCAATTTTGAAATATTTTTAGTCAAGGATCACAGACTGTCTGGTACTCTGGTAACAGACTCCGAGACGCAGGAGAACGGTAAAAGTAGAACGGTACTCGAGTTTTAGACATATAGGTATTATTAATACAGTATTTTTTTTTTTTTTTTATACCACGTCGGTGGCAAACAAGCATACGGCCCGCCTGATGGAAAGCAGTCACCGTAGCCTATGGGCGCTTGCAACCCCATTGTATTTACTGGTTTTCTTTACTATAAGAGCCTTTTAAAATATCGGTAATGAGTTGATCACGTTGAGAAGATAATATCGTTGTTACATTACCTACGGAACTACATGATTGCATTTGCATTTTGCTGTTAATACTATAGGTAAAATATATCCAATGATACAGTTTGCAATTTTTTTTTCATAATACGAATAAATGTCTAAGCACCTTCATTGAAAGCGTCAAAGTGTCGTTTTTACTAAACCTTTCACATAACTTACGTAAGAAAGAACTTACAGCAGGCCTAGCCAAGTTGTCATTCTGCAACCGTATACGATAAGCGATAGGTGATAAATGTATGAGAATGACAGAATGGTACGAAAAGTCACATGACCATTTATATAGGTACCTACATTATTGTGGTCACGTGAGAATACGATTGCAAAATGGCATCTTGGCTAGGCCAACAGGTGTAATTAATACTCAATACTCAATCATTTATTGCACATAATGGTTACACAGGTGGGATATAAATATACATAGATTGCATTATGTACCCTGTTGGGCACAGCAAGATATAGGCACTTATAATTAGACTTAAATATAAATTTGTACATGGCTTAAATATATGTAAATATCGCAAAATTCATAATTTAAATATTAATTTAAAGTATAGTAACATTTGCCAATTAGTAAAATTTTCAGTTTGTGCAGAAACGCTGTTTCAGTAGTTTCCTCTTTTATTTTGTCTGGCAATTTATTATATATTTTTACTAACATGACAAAGGGAGCAGTTGAAACCATCTTAAATTTTGACGCGGGAAGTAAAAGTCGGTTTTTGTAACGCATAGAAAGAATTAGAAGCCATTTATTTAACGTGCGCAATCTAGGTGAGTAATCTGTGTCTGAAGCAGATTTCGTGCACTAATGAGGAATCGTATACGGAAATCATAACTCATGATCCTAGATCAGTTTATGATACGCTCGTCGTATTAAAGCTATGTCGCGAAGGATCTGCCGAGCGGTAGATTTATTATAAAATTAATAACTTTATATTAATGCGTTCGATGTAAAGCTTCATTTTCACAATCCGAAACCAAGCTTACTACTGCAAACTTCGAAATTCGTAAATTTCGAGAATTTGTGTCTGTCACTCCAACAAAGGTGCCATATTATGAGTGACAGACAAATCCTCGAAATTTGCGTATTTTGAAGTTGGTGATAATGATAAGAGAAGACCAAGATACTCGTAGATTTATTTATTTTATTTTATTTTATTTATTTATTTAATAAAAGCAACTATTTTTACAGGAGTTCCTAATACAATAGTGCCTTAAACCAATAAAACTACAGAAATACAATAAACTGAATAAATTACACACACAATAAACAAATTAATTAAAAGCACAACACATACCTACAAACAAATTTTTGTGAATTTCTACAGTGTTATATGCATAAAAATGATATTGTTTAAAATATATATTTATTATACTAACACGTATTTAGGTGTAATTGTTATTTTTATTACATTTTATACGCCATCATAGCTGTACTAATTATTGTTGTCACCTGTCACCTTACCTTACAAGGGGTGTTGCCTTTCCGAACAAGGCGCTTTATGTGTCGCGCCTGCATTATTCCGCTACGGCCAATGATGTGGTGGAATATATTCGCAAGAAGACCCGCTTCGACTTAAGGGTGTTCCAGCTGCGGTCGCGCCACTACGTGCACTTCAGCTCGTTTGTGGTGCGCGTGCCGCGGTCGCTGCAGGACACCATCGCAAGCGCCGACTTCTGGCCGAAGGGGGTATTAGTGTTTCGGCGGTTCCGTGGGAGTTGGCCAAATCCTACGCCGGATCAGGCGACGAAACAGAGACTTCCTGTTATGTCGCCAAAATAACTTAGATTAATAAATTATGTTAATATGTATGTTAGTTTGTAAGGTATGTATCTATGGGCCTTCGATGCCTGAAAATAAATGGATTATTATTATTATTATTGTATCTCTCTTTCATCACGGGCCTATAAATCCCGGTCTTTTGATAGGCTTGCGCGGGGATACAGATCCAACACGTAGAGGCCCTTTGGAGAAATTTGCTGTGTTTTACACCTGCTGCAACCCATTCACGGGCACAAAAATAGATATCCGTGAACCGGTCCCGGCAGGCGTATAGAGACTATTGAGAAAGAATGGAAAAGACTAATGGGCTATGGTGATGGAGGTTGGATGGATCAGAGATGGAACTATAGAAAAGAGGTCCGGACACCTGCCATAACAATGATTTCTCTTTGCTATCGAGGCAGGCGGTGACTCGCCGCCGACTAGATGGGCCCCCGTAAATGCCGTCACAAGAGACAGCCAGGGGCAACACCGGTGTAGGCGGCTCAGGAGTGTAGAGAGGTGTACACCGCTTTCTGCGCAGTGGCTTGACAGCCGCTGCACCAACTCGCGACTTATGCAAATTTACACTTCCACCCCTGGAGCATATAGCTCTGACGACTCCTCTCTGGACGGCCAGTTAAGGCAAGCCAGAGCTGAGAGTCCTACGGGTCCCCTTGGGGTTCCACTCCGACCGACGAAGACACGCCGGAGGCGGGGACCCTGACCGACTCTCGGGAGCATTCGGGTCCGTGGGGTCGTTACTCCCCAACAGCTCGCCACAAGCTGCCCTGCGGGCTTATTATTATTATTATTATGATCTTTTAAATTTTCTCCTTTTTAGGGGGGTTTTATGTTTATTATGCGGGCCATAGCCAAGCGTAATAATACAAACAATAACCTAAAATAATGCAGTATTTTGTGTAACTGTAGACGAGGTTAAAAACTTTCTTGTAAGTCGACAAGTGTTTAAAATTGTAGCTTTTTGCAGGGAGTGTATGACGTAGTTTGGGATGTGTAGAGTATCGAGGCTATTATTTAATGTTTTCGGGACTACTCCTGTTGTTGACATTACTATGGGAACAATGTGTACTGTGTGGGCTCGCCATTGGCGCTTAACTTCTATGGCTAGGTCCTTATATTTTGTGAGTTTCTCGTTAATCGAGCTTTGGATATTATGTGTATTTGGGATAGCAATATCAATTATATAAACAGTTTTTGTAGTTTTGTCGTGAAAAGTTATGTCAGGTCTATTAAAATGTACGGTTTTATCTGTAATAATAGTCCGATCCCAGTACAGTTTGTGGTATTTATTTTCATGTACCGTGGTGGGGTTATATTTATAATATGGTAGCTGAATATCTATAAATTTGTATTTGTGAGCTAAAAACTGATGAACTATTGCAGCAACTTGATCATGACGGTGTTTATAATCGGTTTGTACTATGGCTTTGCACGCTCCTGTAATGTGTTGAATTGTTTCTGGGGCACTATTGCAATGTCTACATGTGTCACTTTGTTGGGCTAATTCTTTGGTTATATGTTTCCTGTAGTTCCGCGTAGCAATAACCTGGTCCTGTATGGCCAGCATAAAGGCCTCCGTTTCCGGAAAAAGTTCACCTCTTTTCAGCCACGAATTTGACGATGCCTGATCAACAAACGCTTGGTTAAGGTCTGCTCGGTGTCTTCCGTGCAACGCCTTCTGGCTCCATTCAGTTATCTTTTGCTCGAAACTTATGATTTTCTCATTACACTGTAATGTTTTGTCGCGAAGGTTTAGGGGTGTGTATCGGTCATCTATTTTAACTGTATATGAGTGTAACGGTGACTGTTCAGCTTTAGCATGGAAGTAATGTCTAAGTGTGGAAATTTGCTTATTATGTAGATTCTTTATATCTATTAGACCTCTCCCACCTTTTTGTCGTGGTAAAGTAAGTCGTTGGGTACAAGATTTTGGGTGGTGCTTTCTATGTTTGGTTAGGTTTATATTAATTTTGCGTTGCAGGTTTTTCAAATCCGTTTGCGACCAACTTATAATACCAAACGAGTACGTAAGAACGGGTATGGCGTATGAGTTGATGGCTTTTATAGTATTGCGTGAGTTAAGGTAAGATTTAAGTATGGTATTGAGTCTATGCTTGAATTTTCGGGTCAGTTCAAGTTTTGTCTGTGTCTGTTGTATCTGTCGTGCTTGGTGAAATCCTAGATATTTGTAAGTATCAGTCGCGCTCATATGTTGTATTTGTTCTCCTGACTCTAGTGTGTAAGTATTATGTTGGACCTGACCTTTATGAATGGAGTGAATTTTGCATTTGTCAATACCGAACTGCATTCCTATATCGTTGGAGAACTCTTGTGTTATGTCTGCTAATTGAAACAGTTTTTCTATGTCACCTGCAAAAAGTTTAATGTCATCTACGTACATAAGGTGGGATAGTGTGTGGTGATTAAAGTCATATTTAAGTGTGAACCCTACGTCGGCCTGTTCAAGCAGTTCAGAGAGTGGGTTTAAAGCCATGCAGAACCACAGCGGGCTTAAAGCGTCCCCTTGAAAAATCCCTCGTTTGATACTAATTGGTTCCGAGGTGATTAGGTTGCCTTCTTGTTTTATAGTGAGGGTGGTCTGCCATGTTTCCATAGCAGTTTGGAGGAACTGAATTATATAAGGATGGATGTTGTATCGGTCTAAAATGTGCAGAAGCCAGCTATGGGGTACAGAGTCAAACGCTTTTCTATAGTCAATGTACATGAAGTGTATGTCTCGTTTCTTTTTAAACGCCTGTTTCATAGCTATGGTATCTATAATCAGTTGTTCTTTACACCCTTGACTATGTTTTCTGCACCCCTTTTGCTGCTCTTTTAATAGATTGTTCTGCGATAAATGGTAATATATGCTTTCACTAATGCAGGCAGTTATAATCTTGTATATGGTTTGTAGACATGTAATTGGGCGGTAATTTGCGGGACTTGTAATATTACTGTCTTTGGGCAGTAAATAGGTGCGGCCTTGTGTGATATAGGATGGCATTGTTTCAGGACTTTGTATAAATTGGTTTATAAATTTATGAAGTAACGGTTGAGTGCAAGTAAGTTTTTTGTACCAGAAATTATGGATATTGTCAGTGCCCGGAGATTTCCAATTATGAGTGCGCTTAACTACCTGAATAAATGTGTCGATTGGTATATGCTCAAATTCCATGGTTGGAATCGGAGGTTCGGTTTGATGAACTCTATCGTTGATCCAACTTGCATTCTGGTTGTGTTCAATCGGCCTACCCCATATATCTACCCAGTAATTATGTAATGACTCCATTGAAAGTGTTTCGCTATGGTTGTCTAAACTAGAACCACTACTAGAAATTTTTCTGTAGAAACTACTTTCATTGTTCGAGAAAAGGGCATTTTGCGATTTTCTTTCCGTGCATGCTAAGTACCTTCTGAGCCTATTAGATGCGGTATTTAATTTTTGTTTAAGGGTGTCCAAAAAGTGTTCAGGTTCAGTATTCGGATTTTCATAGGTAGCATGTGTAGGGTAAGTAGATTTTATTGTTTCTATTGTTAAAAGTATCTTTCTAGATCTATTTCCTCTAATATATTGCGTTAAGCGGCCTATGTCTGCCCTGTATTTGGTAATTTTGGACTCTAATCTTCTTTGCCAGTTTGGTTTGTTAGATTTTCTTTTATTGCCAGAACTAGCGGGTCTATCAAGTTTGACTCCTACACATATGGCTGTTGTATACGCTGCTGTATAAATTAAATTTTGAATTGAATTAAATTCTATTTTATTATTAACCTAATGTTCACAAAAATAAATGAATTTGAAGATTGTGTACAATGTGTACGGAAAGTGCGGGGTTATAAAAAACTGCAAGGTTTTAAGTTTGTTTACTTTTTTTCGGTTCTACTGGCGCACGGAATAGCGACTACACGCTTCGTAACTTTATGAATAAAGTGGGCGAGTGTATTAGCTTCTTTATCAAACTAAGGATGATTTCTACGAAAGATATACCTATATTAAAGACATAATTATGATAATCGCGTGAGAGCCAGGAATGCCTACGTTGTATGTTGTATTAACGTTACTTTTCTAATTAAGAGATAAACGGCCAAAAGCATGTCGGGCCATGCTCAGTGTGCTTCCCATGAACTGCCGCCGTAAACTTAACAGGGTTAGGGTTCCGAAGTAAACTACGATAAATATAGAAACAATATGGCTGCATGCCCATCCTTCGGCTAGTACTGGTACTTTTCTGGTTCCGGCCTCTCTTAGGCTCGCAACCGGCCTGAGACTCGGGGCCGCGGTATGTACCCCTCACTTATGCTGTTGTGGCACAGACGTGGACCGACTGGGACACCACGGACTAAGTTGTCAAAAAAGCGCAGGCCGTATTTCCAGACATGCGACGCTTAACGATATAATCCGCAGGTCTCTTGCCACAATCAACGTACCTGCTCTTCGTGAGCCTACTGGTACTTATTATTAAAGATGATGGTAAGAAACCTGATGGTGTGGCTTTGGTTCCTTGGAGCTTGGGACGAATGTTGGTATGGGATGCTACTTGCGTAGACACCCTGGCACCGTCTCCCGTCTTCAACGAACTACGTTTAAGGCGGCCGCTGCGGCTGAAAATGCCGAATTTTTAAAACGTATTGAAGCATTAAATTGAAAATAAAAGGAAAAAAGTGGATTGCTACAAGAAATAAACCGTAAAGCCGGGTTACTTTGTCCCAAAAAAATGATGTGTTTTACTTCTCATTCGATTTTATTGAAATACAACACATTTATGTTTGAATTGATAAATCAGAAGTAAAGTTAAGAGTGTAATCAAGTAATTTACACACTTTCTTTTTAATAAAATAATACCCAAGAGTTTTTTTCTGTTTCGTAAAGTTTGGGCTAAAGTAATATATTAGAGAGGGTTACTTTGGCCCATGACTTTTTTTCGTGTTGTAGCGTAACGCTTATTAATTATGAAAATAAGTAACATGTTTTGACAAATTACGTATAAAATAGCACTACTTCCTCTTATACATTGTTTGTTTTACTGCAGTAAAATTAAGATTTCATCATGATGACAAATGCAAACTAAATTAATTATTATGATATAAATTTACAACTTCATCATAAAAATCTTTTCATATACTTTTTATTTCGATTAATTCTAACGTTTGTCCTGAAATTCATCGGCATATAACATTTTTATGCTGTGCTTTTTGCAACTTTTAGATACCTAACTTCCATTAAAGATTTTTTTTTGTATTAAAACCTATTTAGTTATTTACTTCATGATGTTCCTAATTTCTTAATGTATATTCATAGCCACTCTCGCGTTGTTCGGTTAAGCAGTTTTTGTGTAAAAATGTGATAGACAAAAAGTTCGACAGACGGGCAGACCTATTTAAAATTAACAGTTTTAGTATGTGTCGGGATGCAAAATTCATACCTAAAACGCCTGATAACAATAAATCATCTAATGTATGCGATGCTTTGGTTTTATGATAAATTTAATTTTGGGCCAAAGTTACCCCCTAGGGCCAAAGTAACCCGGCTTTACGGAATTTTATTTTATAATTCCTATTATTTATCTAACAGATAAACGAAAATCTAACACAATAAAAAATCCATGGAAGTCGTACGTGATCTGCAATTACAGTTTAAAATACACAGATTGTTATACCTTGACACGAAAATCAATTACTAATTATCCGAAGACAAAATTATCAGCCACCGAAATGAGAAATATACAAATGTATTTAATCCTATAAAATAACGTGCCACGGAAATGAAAATTCTAATAATAATTATAGTTAAAAATAACCTGCCATGGAAATCAGAAATAGACAAATGTATTTAATCCTATAAAGTAACGTGCCACGGAAATGAGAACAAACGTAAAGAATCGGCTAGCTTACCAACCTATTGTCGTTCCCTATTGGTACCAGTAAGGAACAGCCAGGAGCAAACGTTCCGAACAAACAATACGTAACATTAATTTGATTTCTTTAGAAAAACACAGAATAAAACAGATTTTATGATAGTTAGATCTATGGTAAAAAAAATAACTTAAATATGTAGCCGGAAAATGGAAATAGGTGGACACTTCCCTTTAGAGAGCGCTGGGTAGAAGAAGATATCCTTGGTGAATCACGTCATGCACGATAGCCGCCGTCTACGCTCAAGCACAATGTTGGACCCGAAGCCGGAGTCTTGGGTAAATTAAGCCGGGTTATGTGATATACGGCCAACTCCGCATCCACAACCGATATAATTAAAAAATCTCCAAACGGAAAACTGCAGACGAAGAGAAAAACTACGCTATAATTTGTTTGAAAAGAAAAAGAAATCGACTAAAAATAAATTAAGACCTCAAACACTTACCCGCGACAAAAAAGCGGTTTTCCTTACTAATTATGAGTAGTACAATTTCAACCTTGTGTATTTACAAAACAGACGTAGATTCTTCAGATTAATAATAAAAATTATATTTTCTCGTGAAAACCGAAGAAAACAACCATCTGATCTTTTTCACGTTGACACCTCTTACCTTTTGTTTTCTTTTCTTTTTCTTTTAAGCGGCCTGATGCTAGGTTTGAATTAAAAAAGGTTTCTTCCAAGGCGTAATGCTGCAGTATCTAATAAATATAAGGGCCTCGGCAAAGAGTACGATTTTGTACAGTTTGGCGTAGAAACTTTAGGTTCGTGGGGCCCCAGCGCACGCAAATTGTTTGCTGAAAACGCGAAACGTCTGGTTGATGTAACTAAAAACCGAAGAGCTGGCGACTTCCTCGCACAACGCATCAGTATTGCGATACAGCGAGGAAATGCCGCCAGCATCCTCGGTACAATGCCACAAGGGCCAATCTTAGATATAGGTTAGGTTAAGTAGGTTAGTTAGATTTAATGTACATAAATTGTAGTTTAAAAAATATATATATGTGGATACTAGAATAAAATATATAGAAGAAGATTTTTCGTGTATATACCTCTCCCACACGTAAAGTGGGGACGATTTTCCGCTCCGCTCCCTTAGCCGCTCCAGAATAACTCCTCTAACTTTTGATCCATGGGTCCAAAAAATATATTTTTGTTAGTATAAATTTAATAGCCTATAGAATACCTACTTAAAAATAATACAATATTAAACATAATCGGCAAAGCCGTTTTTGAATAACTACGGAACCTTGCACTAAGTCACTAACCATGGCCCGACATGCTCTTGGCCGATTTTTATTTGAAGCGCTTGTAGTATTTAAACGAACTTTTGCAAGTAATTTAAGTATTTTTTTGTAAGGAGTTATCGTTCTTATTATTTATTAACTTAAAATTTATTGCACAACATAAAAGAGTACAAATGGCGAACTTAACGCCTTAAGGCATTCTCTACCAGTCAACCATTAGGCTAAACAGAAAGCGTTGGTTTGGTGCAGGATTTAAACTTTATGATACGATGATTCGTTCTTCTCGAAGTGTATTATTTTCTTCAACACTGACTTTTCTATATCCCTCTCGATCACACCAATACGCGTGTTTGAGCGGGATGGAAAGTCAGTCAGCGTTAAATTTACGGCGCCAGGTCATTTGATTCTAGTAGACAGGTACACAGGATAGCTGAAACTAAATAAAAGCTCGTAAAGACGTTTGTTTTCGAGTTCCCAAACGACTCTCGGTCCAAGTACTTATTAGTTTAAAAAATCAATAAAATAATCCAGCTGCACATGTTTGTGCGACTTGTGTGGTAGTGCGCACGCTCAAGGTCCTAGGGACTTAGGATAGGCTACTTGACCCATTTTTAAAGTTTGTCTTATATTATTAATCAATATCTGATTAACGGAAAAAATAAATAAATATATTTTTTCACAACCTTGAAAACCGCAAAATTATAACTTAAAATTTAAACTTTCGTTACCGGGCGAAAACGATACTAGCCATGTTAATGCTTAGATTATCTGTGGTGTGACGTCACTCAAACCGAAAACAAACATTTGACATATCACTTACGTTATGTCAATGTCACAGCAAAGCTACATGCCTACATGTCCATGGCGAATTTCACTCGTATAAGATTCGACATGAAGTTAGTTTAAGATCCTATGACGTCACATCATGGCCGATACCGTTTTCAGAGTACGAAATAAAAAAAAATAAAACAAATTTTTCAATAAAAAATATGTACCCATCAAACACTTTTAATACACCGTAATAGAAAAATATTGTTCTTTTCAATAAATACAAAAAAAATATATATTTTTTTGCTCCAAATTTGATATGAGTCGAGTAGTCTATTGGTGGTGACCCATTGAAAATCAGATTATGTAATATTACCTTACTGTTCCCACATGTTTCTTATAGGAATGACTTGACTTGTTAAGTCTCATAAAGTCCGGTACAAATGAATGTAATTCAAACGCCGTGAGATGTGACGGATAGTGTGGGCGGGGCTTTCGTTGCCCGCTCAACCTTTAGGGCACGGACATACGTGTTACAACTAAAAAAATATTTTCATTATGTTACTTTTTTATGCACCAGTACCATAGTACGGTCAAACTTTACATTAAACTCGCAAAGCATGCAGTATAGCTGCATTTTTGGTATGTTGTTTAGACACCATAGGGCACAATAAAACCAGATATTGCAAGCAAAAAAAAAGTTGTGCTACCTACGTAGTACGTGAAAAACTGCGAAATTTACCTTACATTTTTGACATTATATATTAAAAACCGTTTAAAGACTAATAAATTTCCAACAAAATGATCTAAAATGCATTACCTACAGGTCTTATAGTTTCAGAGATTCGCGACTTCAAAAAGTACTCTTTTTTGTAAACTAGCGTAATTTGAGTTTTGCCAACGTTTTCGGCTTGATATCGCCTCACCTAATTATGCTACGAAAAATATGCAATAATGAGCTTATAGCGCACTTAATATTTTTTCATTAAAGGGTAAAATCATGTCAGCAAACTTTGTAATTGAAAATAAAAACGCAAAATTCATAAGGCAGGAAGCCCGCTATCTAAGTTTTTAGTTTTATACAAATCGTAAGTCGTGTTGCAAAGCTGCAATTTTAGTATATTATATAGGCCTTATAGCGATGTACAAAAATGCATATTACAAGAAAAACAAAAAAAGAATTTTGGCATAGGTACAAAAACTGAAAAAAATTTGGACTTCTTTTGGATTTTGACGTTTAATTAAAAAACTATTCTCTTTTTGAACTAATTGCTACAAAACTTAGAAAGAATATTAAATTTGAAACGATTTGAGCTACCTTGCATTACCGTAAGTTACATAGATTTTGAGATGCGACATTTCAAAAACGTTAAACGCGCCTGTTTAATCCGGCTCTGATTGTAGTGTGAACAGTACCTTAGTCTCACCACCAAATACAGAATATTTAATGGTAATAGTACTCAAGTATGATTCGAAGGAAATAGAATAATGGGAGATGTTATCACGGTCCTAATGGCGCTGAGAGCGTTAACACATTGTCAGGGGTGGTTTAGGAGAATAGATCACACTCTCTAGACTGAGCATGGCTAACGGTCATTCTCTGAAATTTTCTGTCGTCGCGGCTAATTGCCACAATCCTTTCTACGCATTTTAAGAAACTATAGGCAGCAGCCATTTTTTCCTTTAGTACCGTTTGGTAGCCAGATTTCGTAGCTGGCTGCCAAATGAGAAATATGGTTTCCCGCCTGGTAGCCAGCTATGAAATGGGAATAACTATGTCAGCTCGTAGCCGGATTTGGTACAAACGTAGTTACAAATGATAAGTCCTGATTTAAAGCTGGTTTCGAAACTTTGGCTACCAAACGGTACTAAAGGCATTTTTTGAGAATGACGCTACTCGTTTTGCACCCTATTCTGGTAAAGGTATCTCTTTTTGTTTGTGACCAATACTTGTTTCTTGCACATTGCACATGCTGGTTTTCTACGCTTCAATATAAAATTGTAGCTAACGATCTTAAAAGTATGAATATTGTTTGTTTTAATTCTCACAACCTTGGGCACGACACGACATAGTGGAACCAACTAATTTTTACAATGTTTTACAATTTCACTAAAATAAATTATTTGTATTTGAATATTGTCGCTTATTACCTATCTACAACATAAGCCTTATGCGAGCTTAGGAACTAGATCGATTTGAGTAAGCTTGTCCCATGATATACTCGTATATTATTACTATTTTTTTAAATTGAATTTATATTTTATTTATTATTAACTGCATGGGCTTATTAGTTTACTCATCTTTTTTCACGGGCCATTAAATCCCGGTATTTTTATAGGCTTGCGCGGACATGGATTCAAGACGTAGACGCCCTTCTGAGAAATTTGCTGTGTTGTACACTTGCTGCAACCTATTCGGGCATTTTCGCGAGAAGAGATCCAAAAAAAAAATTTTAAGCTAGGTAAATTTAATGTTTTTCCTACTCAGAATAACGAGTTCTTTCAATCTAGGAGAAAAAAAGTACAAGAAAAAAATGGTCCCACATGTTTCATACATTTTACATGCTCTCCACTTTGTAACCGCTGTACAAAGTGTTTGAAAAACGGTTACGTAATAGAAACAAAAAGTTGGGACACTTTTTTTCTTCTAGTAGGATCGAAAGAGCTCGTGATTCTGAGCAGGAAAAACATAAAATTTACCTGTTTCTGAAAAATAAGTTTTTGTATCTCTTCTCGCGAAAATGCCCATTCACGGGCACATCAATAGATATCCGTAAACCGGTCCCAGCAGGCGTATACCTAAAGACTATTGAGAATTGAATGGAAAAGACTAATGAGCTATGGTGATGAAGGTTGGATGAATTAGAGATGGAGCTATAGAAAAGAGGTCCGGACACCTGCCATAACAATTAATACACTGTTATTATAGATTATTATTAAGTATGGTTTCAAAATTCACATTTGGTTGGTCTGACCAACGTACAAAATGTTAAATGTCAAGGTATCTACGGAAATGGTCACTATGCATTGTATTGTCCGAATATGCCTTTTCTATTGGAGGTGGTCTATATTTTACAGCTTATTGTTTCCTATTTAGGCATATGCAAGTATAATAAATACGGGATACAAGTCACCGTATTCTGCTTATAAATTGTTTTAAATGCAACTCGCCTGGATTTAAAGTCTTGCAAGGTGCATAGGGATAAATTTGAGGAAAATTATAAAGTACTATTCAAAATTATTATTTAACACACGGGAAATAAGTATCTATATAGGTAAGTACATATCGCAGTGTGAACTACCTTAGCCCACGGAGGCTTGCAACCTTACTGTCGCATGTTAGGTGTTCTCTTTCACCCTTTAACGGGCAAGACTAAAAAAAATTGTTGGTTCAAGTCATTATAATTATAGTACAAAAAATTCTGTACATGAAAAAAATACAAAAAGATATAGTGCTACAGGATGGTCGTTTTTGAGACCGGTGCCCTATAAAGGGTTAAAAGCAGTAAGTATTATTAATATTTATTATTGTATTATTAATAGTACATATACAATCATAGAAATTAGTAATGTCCTACAAAACTTCAGAGATGACTCAGATGACTGTAGGATCCCAGTCTCTTTTTAGTTACATAATATAATATAAGTTAAAGTTATGTTAATAGGTACGGTCGACAAGACAAGATGTATATGTACATTATTAAAATCGTGTTTTCTTTACAAAAGAGAAGCACATTGCGCAAAAGCGCGGAATAATCTGATATTACTGTTTAATTAATGTTGCTAATATTTTAGTACAGGAATTAATCACTTACATGCTAGTTGTAGTTACCTACACAATAAAAAGTAAAAATAAAAACCTTAACTACAAAACTAAAACTAAAATTATTCGAACGTAAAATATTAAATATAAAAAACTTCCCAGAGATCCCCTAACTCCGCAAACTCCCCAAAATGCTGGCGACATTCCCCCTTTGTAGCGCCAGCGAATAATCTTATCACTATACTTAGGTTCTTAAAAAAATACCTCGGAACGCTAATAATAAATAACAAGAGAAGGTAATGTAGCATTACCCATCCAATTACTTCAACGAACGAACAGCCAAAATAATGATATCTAAGTAACATAAAAAATAATGAAGTGAAAACGGGTTTAGGTTTCTCTATTGTAAAGACAATGCATCTCGATGTTTGTAGGTTCATAATTCATATAATATATGTTATTTACTATTTCTACATTTTTTTATAAATAAAATTCGTGTGTAATACTAACGTCACTCACAGCCCATGTAGGTAGACCTATGCTATCCGAAACATGTCGCACGAAGTGACTATCCGTTCATATGCCGTGTATATTTATTAGGCATTATTTCTCACGAAAGAGTAAAATGTGACAGTGACGTGACTAAACTTTATATTACAGTTATACAAGTTAAAACAAAAAGAGGAGCACCCTTTTTAAGCACATCCAGTTTTTTAATTCCAGGAAGAAGTAGGAGAAAAAAAACTTTAATTTATATTTATAATTCGATCCCATCACTACGATCGCTAATCCGCTTGCCTAGCGTGGTGAATATGGGCATTTACCTCCTAATTAATGCGTCCATATGCGTAGATAATAAGGCAAGACTGAGATACGCTGATGATGGTGATGAATCGAATAATTCTAGTAAATGCTCGTATCGGGAAGCGAATAATCGATCTGACTCATTATGACTATGGGAAAACTCCAGCTTCCTAGGTACTTACTCTTTAATACCCTTATAATACCGTAGGCACTTTTGCATTCTGTCATTTCTGTTATTCGACGCTGAATAATTTCCTTCTACAAGTACGAAACCGCATAATTGAATCTCTCATCGTAGGGCCATTCTTGAAGTTTATTAGAGACAAATGACAGTGGGGAAATATACGCGGTTGCGGTACGACTACCGCGTTTAGTTTGAAACATCGTATGTCGATATCTAAATAGCAGGCGATTCTCCGCCTTCTTCCTTGTGAAATAAGTGTCATGATTGCGTGAAGTATTAAACGGAGTTGTTTCATTCGCGGTGGCTAGGTGGCGCCGACGGTGGGTAATTACGTATGGTTAAGAGCCGGAGGGCTTATTATTGTAACGTGCGATACTTAATCCGATGTTACTTGAGATTTTCTCTACAGTATGCTTACCATGAGCTCCCGCCGCGTTAGTAACGTGGACGTAGGTACTTCTATCCGTCCCGCTCGTACTCACATATTGGTGCGAGCGAGCCGAATAGCCGGTGTGCCAGCCGGTGTGCCCAAAAAAATTCGTAAATTTCGAGGATTTGTCTCTCTCTCACTCTAAAGACGCCTGCGTTTGAGTGACAGAGAAAAATCCTGGAAATTTACGAATTTCGATTTTCGCGGTAGTAGGCCAGCTCATACGATATACGCCTACTGTAGCCGTACCATGACTTTGCAGGTATCGGTAACTTTAGGCATTACTCGATAAGTAAAGCAGGCTATGGTGAAATACATGGGTTAATACAATCAGTATCAAATACATACGGGATTCGATATCCCTATTCGCGGCAGACTCTCAGATCACTTTTCAACCTTTGTCGGTCCACTGTTGGAAATAGGCCCGTCCTATTCTATTATCTATGTTTATGGACACATCAGGAGGTAATGCCCATAATCATCACGCTGGACAAGCGGATTGGTGATCGCAGTAATGTATCCACTAGGATAATATTGATGTTGGGCAGCAGCGTTACCAATTATCAATATTATCCTAGTGGCACTTCAATCCCCTTAGCCTTAGGGTCTCACCAAACTAGTCGACGCCGTTTCGGCTAATCGCGTACGGATAAAGCTTTATGTCAACGCAATAAGAGCGAGGACATCGTAAATCGGCTCGGCCCACGCGAAACGACGTCTTTCGACGGGAAAACGGCGTTTTGCCGTAAAGCTGTTCGCATTCGTACGACCCCGTTTGCAGCCTAACGCACACGTTCGCATTCCTAAATCTCCTAATACCGCCGTACGGTGCCGGAAAGAGTTGAACGGCTCCGATCACGGCCGAGTACCTACGATAAGGACCGGTCAGAGCTGGCGGAAGCCGTTCAGCGTCTTCGACGGCCGAACATAGCTGACGACGGCCGAAAAGAGCCGATGACGGCCGAAGTAGCTACTGATGCGTTTGTATTTATTCATTTGAATTATTACCCACATTAAAATCTGCAATAGATCTGACAACACGAAGTAATACTGTCGTAATCATACAATTTCAAACTAGTTACTAACAACTAGTCTCCAAAAATGAGATTTACGATTGCCGATCACCCGCTGTCCTATCTATCTGTTCGTCGGACTCAGCGGCTGTACGCGTGCTGTCTGACGTCTCGACGGCAGGACGGAGCACGGGAGAGCCGACCGCCGCTTTACAACTGTTGCGGTAGCAAATCGCAGCCGATCGAGCGTTTCTACGGCCGTAAGGAGGGTGAGACTGCTTAACGCAGGTGTTCGACCGCGGAGACGGTCGATCGGCTAAATGCGAATAGTATGGTGTAAAACACTCGGCGAAAGCCGACTCCGCGTCGATTGGTTTGGTGAGACCCTTAGTCGCCTTCGCCTCATAGGTACAACACCTCCGGGAAGAGTTGGTGTGGTCACAAATGTAAATGTATTCTTAATACCGTCACGGCCATCAGATAACCACGGTTTAATTCCCGCTAGATAGTGTTATCAAAAAAGCAGCGGAGTTCTAGAGCGAGTTCTTTCTGGCGGTAGGACCTCGTGCAGGGTCCGCCCGGATAGCTACCACCGTCTTACCTGTTAACCTGCCGCTAAATAGCAGTGTTTGCACTGCTGTGTTTCAGTTTGGGGGTAAGATAGCCGGTGTAATTACTGGATAGAGGCAATCCATCTAAGTCCTCAGGGTAGGTAGCGCATAGCCAATTTTTTGATCGCTATGTCCATGGGCCTCACTATGTTCCTGCTTTCCATCAGGTAGGCTGAGAGCTCAGTTGTCTATCTTCATCACATAAAAAAAAGAAAACGAAACTAATTTTAAAAAGATGTTTACATTGCATTTGAATTTTACTGATTCGGTTTTTTTCATACATCCAACGTGCCGCTGGACTTCGGTCTAATTTTATTGGTTTTCTTCCACATATGCAAATTTGATTTACAGTTTTACTGTTGTTCACTGGTCTTCGGAATCATCTTGGAAGCAAATTTATGTTTTATGAGCAAGAATAAACGAAAACCAGTTGTACTAGATACGACTCAATTTCGTCTTTTACGATGTTTTTAAGTAGAATTTTATTCATACGGAATGTACGAAGGCAATAACTGTGATTATTTGCCTTAATATTCGTTCAAATATTCTTTTTTTTTATAAGTATTAAACGTATAGCATAAGGATCATCAATTCTGTTGGTCAAGTTTTCTATAATATAAATAATCGTATTATGTTAAAAATACCCCTCTTGAAATAATTATTCTTAACCAAATAAGAAGCACATTTTTTATAATTAACGACTGGACATAGATTCAAGGACATACCTACTTAATTAAAATGTGTTTAAAAACTAAAAATTATGTAAAATGTTTAGCATTCTTTTTATACCGTAAAGCCGGGTTACTTTGTCCCAAAAAAATGATGTGTTTTACTTCTCATTCGATTTTATTGAAATACAACACATTTATGTTTGAATTGATAAATCAGAAGTAAAGTTAAGAGTGTAATCAAGTAATTTACACACTTTCTTTTTAATAAAATAATACCCAAGAGTTTTTTTCTGTTTCGTAAAGTTTGGGCTAAAGTAATATATTAGAGAGGGTTACTTTGGCCCATGACTTTTTTTCGTGTTGTAGCGTAACGCTTATTAATTATGAAAATAAGTAACATGTTTTGACAAATTACGTATAAAATAGCACTACTTCCTCTTATACATTGTTTGTTTTACTGCAGTAAAATTAAGATTTCATCATGATGACAAATGCAAACTAAATTAATTATTATGATATAAATTTACAACTTCATCATAAAAATCTTTTCATATACTTTTTATTTCGATTAATTCTAACGTTTGTCCTGAAATTCATCGGCATATAACATTTTTATGCTGTGCTTTTTGCAACTTTTAGATACCTAACTTCCATTAAAGATTTTTTTTTTGTATTAAAACCTATTTAGTTATTTACTTCATGATGTTCCTAATTTCTTAATGTATATTCATAGCCACTCTCGCGTTGTTCGGTTAAGCAGTTTTTGTGTAAAAATGTGATAGACAAAAAGTTCGACAGACGGGCAGACCTATTTAAAATTAACAGTTTTAGTATGTGTCGGGATGCAAAATTCATACCTAAAACGCCTGATAACAATAAATCATCTAATGTATGCGATGCTTTGGTTTTATGATAAATTTAATTTTGGGCCAAAGTTACCCCCTAGGGCCAAAGTAACCCGGCTTTACGGTACCAATTTCAGCCTTAATAATCATAATATATTGCAACAGCTATATCGAAATTAACTGAAATGAACTTATTTTTTTTCACGTATCCCTTAATCATAATTATACTCTGGTCAACCAACTTGTAGGCAATGATATAATAAGTAAAGATATGTTACACCGGCTCTAAAATTGAAGCGCTCAGATTGTGATAATTCTAACAATCGCTCTTAGTCCTACCCAGACCACCGAGAGGTGTGTACCACTGCCGAGTTCTCGCAAATAACATGAACTGCGCCCTAAACTGTCATTTTATGTTATACAATAGTGAAAACCACAAAATAAAATGCAAAAATGCCCTTAGTATCACACATCATGCGCAATAAAACTGAATTATATATTTTTTTCAATTTTATTATTTATTGAAAATAAATAGGACGCCATTTTGACGTTTTTGACTGACTTAGAGAAAAAGACAAGCTTATGCTGTTTAAGATCGAGAGTAACAAAGATAAAACAATGTTTATCAATAAAAGAATGCACGCGCGATTGTCAAATGCTAGTTGTCTCTTTTTTATTTATTAAATACGAGTATATGTATTTTGCCATCTCTTTTACGCATTTTGAAGTATGAAGATAGGTGTATGTCAACTGTCAATAGATTGTAGGTGTATGATGTGAAGTATTTATTTCGCTCATTTTGTTAGAGTATAACGTATCTTTACTTATATATCATTGCTTGTAGGTACCTATATGGCGGATAGAAAATTTTAATTTTACATTACAACTATTTTTACTGTCAGATATTGTTGGACAGAGTATAGTTACAAAAAAATCATAAACTTGTTAGTTTTGTTGCACAGTTTACACAACTGAATGACTTCTACAATTTCGAAAATGAGTTTTATGAGGGAATTATTTTAGACTCTTCTCTCACTAATCTTTGTAACAACAATTGTCGATAAAATGTTTAAAATCTCTGTTTACACTGCGACTAATTTATTTTACAACTGCCATTTTAGGTCCGTTGGAACATGTGCCCATACAACATTGACACGTCGTATAAAGGAGTGACTTTGTTCCCGTGGGCCTGTCGCGTACTAAATCGTAAACTTCGTTCGTCTCTGTCTCACTCATGACGCTTTTGATGGAGCGATAGAGACAAAGGATAGAAATTTATGATTTTTAAGTTCATGGTAAGCCACTTGTTTTTAGTTACAACACAATATGTCGTTTTTCAAGTTACTACTGTATGGAATGTTTACCATAAGTTTAATTGCCTCCGCACAGTCGGTAGTGACCGGTGAAGCTGAAATACGTTTGAGGAACTTTAAAAAATATCTGTTAAATTGGCAACTTTTAAAACTGCGATAACTCAATGTTGGTAGTTTGTACGGAAAGTGAAGGTATCTGGCAGCAAAGCACGCTCATACGTATCACGTGCCTAGACTTTCAGAACATACTGTCAGACGATTACTTGATTAGACGACCACTTCTCAAAAAAATTGTAAACAATTATAATATAAGTTACGAAAAGTTTAGCGATAATAATATTGTTAGATACTATAACTACTTAATGAAACAAAACTTAATTATGGATAGTCTATTTAAAATTAAAAATACGTAGATTGCTGACTTTCTTAATTACTATGTGAAATACTCGTAATAGTCAAAAATATTGATCATACAAAATAATGGTAACTAATTGGGAATAACATAATTGAACATGTCTTAAATTGTGCACATACTTTTTGAGAACTGCTCAGACATGTTTCTTCTGTGAACCCTTAACATCATATGTGTCTTTTGTAACTATTGTCAGTCTTCATCATTGTTGTACACAGAAAATTCTTGTTTAGCCGCTAATGTGTTTTTATGAAAGGCGTCACATAAAATAGGTACTTTAATACTGTGAGCTTACTCGACCTTATGCTTGCGATCTACGACCCAAATGTTTGCGTGCCTAAGACTCCAATGCGCTGTCCAAAATATATTTCCGATTAGAAGCCACTATTACTTTGACACCAGACTTAAAAAAATCTACTTGGTAACACTTCATATCGTTCACCCTGCAGTGTTATTCACCAAGGGAACCGGCAGCGTCGAGCCTAAAAATGGTATTCACTAACGTACTTTAATTAAATTTAATTAAACGACACTATATAGTGCTCGGCGACGAATGCGGCGTGAGCTGGAACTACACTACGTCAAGAGTTTGACGTTTAATGTACGAACTTCGTATTCTCTAACGAAAAACAGCGACGAACTCGCCCACAACCTCGCTCACAGCCTCGATTCCTAATGTCAAATAAAACAGCTAGAATTTTAGACAAGGCTGTCTCGACGTCGAGCTCGTTGACGAACGCAGCGTCGAATGTGTGAATAAGAGTAGCTGTATATTTGGCACTTTGCGAGCATCGATATATTTGACGGCGTTTGTAAGGTAAGTTGGGGTGAGGTGAAACGGTTTTCAGAATGGGGAAAGACAGAAAGTCGTCCTTCTGCCACAGCGTCTGCTGGTAGCATTTTGTCTTACCCCATTAAAAAAACCGTTTCATCTCACCCTAACATAACTTTACCAATTACCTTAAAAATTTGGCTCCACACAGTGTCAGCGAGGTTGCCACGTACGATCTTTTTTATTCTGCCAAATTGTAGACTTAAAGTAGGTCAAGTGGCCTGATTATCTGAACGAAACAAATGTCTAAATTAAAAAAAAACACGACGCAAAACAGAAACGTGGGAAATATGCTCATTAAAGTCGAAGCGCATTTCGGTTCTCAAATAAATCCCTCTGTAAAAGGAATCTAAATAGAAATGTAGATTGCTACATGCCATGCCTACTTGCCCTCATGCTATTCGGAATTTTGAAACGGCAGTTAGAGCTCAATAAGGCTGTCTTGTATTCACGAAAGTGGATATGCTGCGGGATGCTTAGTCAAGATGACAATCGGTCATCGAATAGTCAGCCCTAGCAGACCAACGCATGTTCTGCTAGGGCTGACTATTCGACTATACACTAGCCACCCGCAGACTTCTCGCGGTTATCCGTCTTTTTACAGTTCCGTATCAAAAAGGTAAAAAAATACTCTTATGGTGTCACTCTGTCCAGAACCACGAAAGCTATCGATTTGAAATATAGTTATGAATTGGCATGATGTTCAGCATCTTTTTTCGAATTGTCAAAACGATCACCTCTATGGAATTTTATATGAAATACTCAAAAGTGACGTCAGGTTTGAGTACTGCCAAATGACCTACTCTTTTAATTTCTTTTCAATTTATTAAATGGTTCTAAAAGTTCTGTACAAAAACACTGCAATCTACATCTTAGTAATAATTTCTTCGTGTATTATGCCTTGCATAATGTTAAATGATTTATTTTAACTACAGTCATCATCCCTATTATGAAAACCGATACTTCTACAAATTGATTGTATTGTACGTTGGTATTTTGTAAACTCTGCAAATCTTCTAAATGAAAAATTTCACTAGTAGGCTTAACACATGATTGGTGCGACAGTATGTCCTCTCCTGTCTTTTACACTCTGTCTAGCAACGCGGCAAATTCTGACGCTTGGTATATACAGTAATATGTTGTGCAATTAAATATTAAATAATTATAATACTATTTATTTTGTATGCATATGCGCTCGTTTTATGACTGGCTTACATGAGTGCACGCGCGAATATGAAGCAAAAAGCGTAATGGAACAATTAGCAATGCATTGAGTGATTAATATAATTATTGAGTACCGCGATAATATCTGTAGCTATGTACAGCAGGAGTGGCATATCTGCACGATGATTGCGTTAAAATACTTCTCTACAAATTATTAAATGTTTGGACTTTTAGAGACTTTACATCTCTTGTTATTATTATTATTCAATTTATTTAAAATCAATTTTATGTATTAAGTAGTTCTTTTTTTTAATGCATGTTTTATGGGCCAAGACATCAACGGTTTGGGTGCCCCATAACTCAAAACGAGGACCCGGCAGACCCCGCAGGCGATGGCAGGATAACTTGGACTCCTTTTTTATAGGGCTCCTGGTCGTGACCGTGTTTCGTGTAACCGTAGCCGGATCCCCGTTGCCGTGTTACACGGCCACGGTTTTAAGGCCCGTTTCCTGCGTGTTACACGGCTACGTATCAATAAAGTTACGTATACACGTGTACACGGGGATACGTATCTTAATTACACGCAGATCCGTTCCGCCCGCCCGCGTTGTTGAGTGACGATTCGATGCGTTGTCTTTAAGGACTAAGGAAAACGGATGAGAATGTTCCGTGATATTTGTGAATTTAATTTAGTGGTTACCTAATTGCCTTTCTAACGTAAAGTGCGATAACCTGATAACTTAGTTGTACTTAATTTCAGTATGATAACGTGTATACGTACTGAGATTAAATTTTACATATTAATATTTTACTTTTTAAGGTAAGGAGGGCAGAATTATAAAATATAGATATTTTCTGAGTTCAATATTAATAAAAACTGACACATTGTCATGTATTAATTACCTAATTTAAAAATGAGATGTGAACGGAAGTTAAAAAATACATAACACAGTGTGGAGTAAATATTTTTTCTTAGTTCTAAATATCATAATTTTAAGTTTTTCTTTCGTGCAATAAAGTTGATATAAATAAATACATAAATCAATATTGAGGGTACCAGACAACGATTAACTATACTAGGAAACCCATAACTCAAGGAACAAAATAAATGCGTCATAAATATGCAAATTTACAGCGTTATTTCCTACAAAATAAGGAACTTTTAAAATATAAAAGGATATTAAAAAACAATATAATAAAAAATACAATATACTAACTCATTGGATGTCGTGACGATGACGGGAGATTTTAGGTGCACCGCTTTCAAATGCTTTCCTATCGATCTTGTTGTACCACCACGACACGAAAACTCATTGTTCGTACGATCATTGCACAAAGTGCATAAAGCCGTGTCACCGACCCTGGTGGCATAACTCCACACCCAACTGATCTTCATTATTAATACACTTTAAAAACGCTATCTTCTCACCAACAGTAACAATACAAAAACGTAACAAAATAATAATAAAACAATTAATTTAAATTCGACTAAACTGTCGCTAAGTCTGTCCGGCCTGCAATCTTATTAGTGACTAAACACGTATAAAACCAAAACCCGAAATTGCCCTTTTCAAATTTACTAAAACATCCCCGCTTATCTATATCAAAACAAAGATGCGGCTATTTCATTCAACTTCACAAACAAAAGGTGTACCAGGTAAAGCCCAAGTTAACATATTTATCAGTAAAATTACCACGTGTGGTCAATTACATCGCAGACAAACTATTGTTAGCTACTTTGCGCGTGCAAATTCTTAGTATAGGTCTTATCTACAAAAGGGCCGCCCTATCAGGTAATAAACTTAAATGAACGACTGTATTATCTTTTAAATATGTATAGCAATTTGGCCAAATATTTTTAACATTCTTTTTTAATTTTTCTATCTTGTGATTCAAAATCACAATATAAATTCTAATCCATAAATATCACCGTCGCTTGTTATATAGAACACAGTACCTACCACGTTATTCTATAACATAAATGGATACGAAAAATGCAAGTCTAATCAATAAAATACCGTTCGTCCCGATTCAGAGTACGAGAATAATACTCAATACGTACTTTAAAAACAAGCTGTTATACGTATTCAATAATAGGCCTTATTTGTTTGCATAGTAATTGGTCCGGCCGGATCCATGCCACGAGCAGTCGTTGCCAGAACGAAACCAAGATTCGTAGATACGTATACAAACAAAGATTCGGGTACGTATCTCGGCGTGACTGTGAAATTCGTGATCTTAGTACCGCCGGGGTTAAGAACACGGAGCTACGGTTCGGCGAATAGTACGTATATCGGGAGCCCTTTTTAAGTGACTGGCCAGATATAGCACAGAACCGGGATGAATGGAAGAAGAGGGGGGAGGCCTTTGCCCAGCAGTGGGACAGAATAGGCTTATAATAATAGTTGTAAGAACTCTGGCAACTTGTCTAAAAACCCAGGTCAGATTGCTTTATGTTTAGGCAGATCCAGTGCAATCCATACCACATGGTCCTCACTTTGTCTTTTGACATGTCCGTACTACCTAAGGCGGTTTTCGAGTACGAAGTACCTACCTATACCTATATATTTAGCTATTTATCGACAGTTTGTTTTCTTTTAATTATCATTTAAAACGTCAACAACTCGAATATTATTTGCAGCATGTTTCGATGGATCTATGTAACTTTATACATTTTCAAAAACTCCTACGTGTACCATTTTCAACTTTGTAAATTTAGGAAATCATTCATGGGTAATTATTAAATTGTGTAAGATTTTATAATAAACTTCCAGTAAATGTTACTGAATTTTCAGTCAATAAATTTAAGAATTTTGTAAAGCGTAAACTTATATCTAAAGCTTATTATAGTACACAAGACTACATAAATGATAAAACACCGTGGGAGTAATTTAGGATTTAATTATTAGTGTGTTAAAGTCATGACATTCTATTTCGATAATTTACGCTTGGAGACCTTGTACATCTCCAAACTTCTCTATAAATTATTACTTATAAATGTTCTGACTTTTTAGAGACTTTACATCTCTTGTTATTATTATTATATTTCAATTTATTTAAAATCAATTTTAGGTTTTTTTTTTAATGCATGTTAGTTGTAAGATGTATCATGATTGTTTGAAAAAATAATTCTCGCCAAGTTTCTTACCGGTTTTTCTTGGGTCAGCTGTGTTGGGTTCGAACCGGAAGTAGTTTCAATACCTAGACGATTCAAAAGAGTTTGTTGCTATTCCAATTTGAATAAAGAATTATTTGACTTTGACTTTGACTTTGTCATAGT